>JAPEBW010001927.1:0-17284 GCA_027405785.1 Ophiocordyceps robertsii
TGAGGGAACGGAGTGACATATCCGGACCGGCCTTCGGGCGGTCTTAAAGCCCGAGGAATGATGATTTTAAAGCATTTTACCCCGTGGCTAGATGTCCCTTCCTTATTCGGCAATTCGTGTTTAAAGTTAGTTAAGGTTAGTTTAGGTTTAGGCGGATCCTTGTTTTATCTTGCTACCCCAACCTCCTTAGTTCCGTATATAACGTTATAGATATCGTATAAGGACGTAAGGACTTAGAAAATAACGAGCCGAAGCTAGGCTATCTAATACGGGTTTTTATATAATTTATACACCCCCCTATACTTAGCTAATTAAGTAAGAATTAAATAGCTGATTTATTAAAGTAGTAAAATCACTCTTTTATATTTTAGTAATCGTGGAGCGACCTTAATAAGTAAATTAAAACGTTATCTATATACGCTATAACGAACTTATAAAGGTAGTCTTTTAATACTTAGTTAATATAGTATTAAAAGGTAGCCGGCGTTCTTATAAAGCTAAATAAGCATACTTATTACTTAAATAGTTTAAACCTCGTTTAAAAGGCCGTCTTAAACCTATAGCCCTTTACGACTTTAATCTTATAAAATGCTATAATAATATTAAGTTTTATAAACTAATATACCTTTACTAGTATTCTTAGCGTTTTTATAATTAATAGTAGCGTATACCGATCCCTCTTTATAATTATATTTAAGGCTTAGTAGTTATAGTAAAAGTATAAGCAGCTATTAGCCTTCTTTATAAATAATATTAGCCCCGTAGTTAATAAACTACTTAAGCGGATAAGGTTCGCTTTTAGTAGCTTGTTTAAAGTCTTTTAAAAAATAAGAAGTTCTTCCTTTAATATATCGTAAAGGGGCCTTTATAGTAATAGCGGCTCCTTACTATCCTTATTTAAGGTAAGATAGATCTTATAGTCTATGCTTAGTTAAAATAAGGGTTACTTAAGCGCCTTTATAGGTGCGAAAAGGTCTAGATAAGCTTATAGTGCTTAAGCCGGGATATAGTTTACTAAGTTAACCGGCGTCTTTAGCTAAAAGGCCTTCTTTATATCCTTTATTATAATTACTTTTACGTTAAGCGCTTATTATTGCTTTTAGTTATTTTTTTAAGCCCTTTTTTATTAGCACTCCGCCGTAAAGATAAAGGCGCTAACTAGCTTCGCTTCTTAAATATTCGCGATCTTCGCGAGTTCTTTTAATCCTTAAAGGCCGATTTAAATCCCCGCTTTTCTATACTAAATCTAATCCCCCTTAGCGTTATAAACTACCTTATTTTTCTTTATTTCTAGTCTCCTTAAGAATATATTATAGCTTAACTCTAGTACTATATTAGCGAATATCTATTTTAAGTGCTTATTAATCTTTATCTTAAATGCTATAATCTCTTTCGTTTAAAGTATTAATACGTCTTTTAAAAAGGGCTATAGTAGCCTCTTTATCCTATCTGTAAAGGGTATTTATAGCCTTATTACTACCCCCTTACTTATTATAGTATAGTAGTTATAGCTTATATTTATAAGTACGTTAAGCCCTTTCTTTTTATTAATACTAACCTTAAGCAGTACTAAGTTTAGCATAAAGTATCTTTTTATCGACTTTTAAGCTATTTACTATTTCTCCTTTTTATTTAATACCTAACTTTATACTAAGGTTCCTTTTTTCTTAAATCGGAATCTACTTTAAATACCTCCTTAGCTATAGCTATAGCTACTTATAAGGTTCCTTCCTTTTTCTTTTTATAAAAGCAAGCGATATACCTTATTACCTTATAAGTAAAATACTTTTATATATCAGGCCGGCTTTATCCTCCTCTTAGTTAAGTTATAGCGTTAATTTTACTTATTAAAGTATTGCCCTTTAAGTCTTTTTAGTCTTAGGTCGCCTAT
This sequence comes from Ophiocordyceps robertsii, assembly GCA_027405785.1. Classification (NCBI taxonomy): domain Eukaryota; kingdom Fungi; phylum Ascomycota; class Sordariomycetes; order Hypocreales; family Ophiocordycipitaceae; genus Ophiocordyceps; species Ophiocordyceps robertsii. Next base: position 1,892 of record JAPEBW010001927.1, read on the forward strand.
TACGGAATTTAAACGGCCACGCCCGGACTCCTTACTTTACTCTTAAAGAAGCCCTACGGAACCCCGTAACGGGAACGCTTAAAGCACGCACTACGAAGGCTCGCCTAAGGAGATACGACGAACATTACCGGTTAGACCCCGCTAAGGTTTCTAAGATACTACTACGGAGGGTTAAGAGCCTACCTAACTATAGTTTACGACGTCTAACTATAGTTTACGATATCTCGAACTATAAAAGATATTATAGAAACTACTAAGCGGATTCCGCCGGTATCTTTAAGGGATATTTAGGGATTTTTATAGGATATTCTAACTATAGTTCGACTTATTTCTAACTATAAAAGTACCTTAAAAGATATAAGATAAACCTTACTGCAATTTTTAAGGGATATCTAAGGATATTTAAGGGATTTCCCCGACTATAGTTTATAGTATTTTTAACTAAGCTTATACTTAGTTTATTAGGCGATTTTATAAGGATATTTACGGTTTATTTACGCACTATAAATAGTATAGTTAAAGACCCTTAAAATTAGCTTAAAGAACTAAGTATAAAGTAGCTAGCTATACCTTTAAGAATAGATAAGCTTTTTACTATTTCTAAACCCTTATATACGTTTATATATAGTAATTAGTTTATTATACCGGCTTAACTAACGGTAATTAGTCCGTAGTACCGGCCCCGACCGGCGGTAATTAGTCCGTAGTACTAGCCCCGACTAGCGGTAATTAGTCTACGCCCTGTCCCTTAATCCTTACGCTATAAGGCGTAGTATATAGTTAGTATTAAAGTATTAAATATTTATATTCCCGATTAAAAGTAAGTAATAAAGTCCTTAATAGCCTTAATACTTAACTCCTTGCTTTTAAGGTTTTAGATATATTTAATAGTCTTAAAGAACATTTTTATAAAAAGGGCCTTAAAAGTAAAGATATAAAGTATATAATTAACATAGCTAATAAAGCGGATATCGAAACCTAAGAATTTTATTGCTTAAGTTAAAGTTAAGTTACGTTTAAACTTTTTATAGGCTTATAAGTAAAACTTAGCGTAGTTTATAGCTAAGCGGAACTCTTAATTATTATAATCTTATTACTAAAGTATAAGCCCGCGAAGCTAAGCTTATTAAGAATTATATTAATTACTATTAATAGCTTTTATAAAATCAGGCGGCGGAATATATTATAAGGCTAGTTATTACTATCTCTTTTAATTAAAAAAGGACGGCAGATAGACTATAATAAGACGCTTATACGCCTTTATATAGCTAGGCTAAGTATAGCGATAAAAGGAAAGAGCGTTTATTAAGTAAGATTAAATAAATCTTTAAAGCTTATAGCGGCTATACGCTAAGAGGGGGATTTTATAGCGCGGGCTAGACTAAATATAAAGCGAGATAGGGTTTTAGCTATAATAGCTTAAAACGCTATTATAAACCTAGCTATAAACTAGTTAAGCTAGGCCTTAAATATATAGTTAAAGATAGCGCGGATATTATTTTAGTTATTAAGCTAAAGTATGTTCTTATTTGCTATAGTAGCTAGTATAAATCTTAAGACTATTATAAGGTTAGCTAACTTAAATACGTTAAGTATTAGCTCGTTATTTTACTAATAAAGATTTCTAGCTATACCTTAAAAATATATAGGTAGTAAGGGCTTTTAAATAGTAAAAGCTAAATAAGAGGTATAGCTAAGTTACTACGAAACTAGCCGTTTAAACTATATTATAGTATAGGCTTAAGGGGTAAGTTATTTAAGTTAAGTATTTAAAGAGGGCAGTATAAGCTATCCTTTATAATACTATAATTTAAGTTAAATCTCTTAGCTTAAGCGTAGCTATAAAAAGTAGTATAAGTTTATTTTAAGGCTTAAACTTAAAGGTTTTAACTTTTATTAAAAGACTTAAAGCTATAAAAAATAGCCGCCTTATTTTTATAAAGCTTAAGCGCCCGCTTATATCCTTTATATTAAAGGTATAAAGGCCTATAAAAGAGTAAGCTAAAAAAGTAGTTATAAAATAGCTAATCTTAGTTATAAAAGACGTTAAATAATAAAAGGACTTAAAATAAAAGTATAAAGATAATAAGCTTAAAGTAAAGAGAGTTATATATATAGGAGTAAGTAAAGTATAGTAAGCTAAGGCTAGTAGTATAAGGAAATATAGTTATAAAAAGAAAAAAGGAAAGGAAAAAAGGCAGGTAGTAGAAAGAATTTAAATAAGTATATTATAAAGCTAAAAGAGCCTTATTACTTAAGGTAAATAGTAGTATATTATTATTAAAATAACTAATTACCTTAAGTATAGTAAGTTATAGTTTTTTATAACTTTTAATAGCTTTTAAGTCTTATACTTAGGCCTAACTGCTTAATTCTCTTTATTAAAGAGTTTTATATTAAGTTATAAAAGCTATATATTATACTTTTATTTAAACTACTTAAGTAGCTAAACTCCTTTTATACTTTTTTAAAGGCTTTTATAATTTTTAGTAAGAAGACCGCTTTTTTATTTACTTATAAGTTATAGCTAGTTAGCTAAAGTTTTTAAGTTATAAGAAACTCTTTTTTTAGTTTTCCGCCGCTTTTTTATATTATATAGCTTTATAAGATTTATTTTACTTCTTTTTTATTTAAGAAAAGCATCCTTTTATCTTTAACTAAGCTTAAGCGTATAGCTAGCTTGTTTACTAAGCGTAGTTATACTATTAAAATAACTAAATAGATATTAAAGGACCTTTTTATATTTAACTAGTATATAAGCTATCTTACTTTAATAATAATTTTAAACGGCTTAGTGCGTCTTATTTAAAGTTTAATTAGTTTACTATCCGCAATATAATAACCCTTACTAAGCTATAGCTAAACTTAATCGCTAGGCTTAAATTTTTATAAGTAGTATTTCTTATTATATCTATCCTTTATAACGGCTTAAGTATAAGTAGTAGCTAACTTAGCTTTTTTTTATAAGACCTCTTAGTTTTATAAGTATAAGTAGTTATTAAAGAACTAAAAGCTAATATTTGTTCTTATCCTTATAATAAGTTTATTAAGGGCTATATAAATTACTAAAAAAAAGGAATTATTAAAGCTAAACTAAAAAACGATTAATATATTAGTTTAGTATAAGTCTAAGAAATTAGTAGTAAAGAATTATAGCGCGATCTTTATAGTTTAGTTTTGCTTTTTTAATAAGTTATTAATTTAAAGGTAATAAGCGGTAAATATAAAAAGCTTTAATTTAAAAGCTAACTATTATTAAAGGCCTACATATACTTAGTTTAGTTGTACGTAGCTAAATAATTATTTTTTTAAAGCTAAGGAAGGAAAGAGAAATTCTTACTTAAGCTATATAGCTTTTTACTTTATAGGGGTCGCTTAAATAACCTATACTTAAGTTAAGTTTAGGTTAAGGTTAAGCTAAGTTTAGGTAATGTCTTATATAACTTCGGCTATATATTGGCCTAACCTTAAGTTATTCGCTATAATATAATTATAGCTCTTACTATAAGATAGCTTATAATACTATCCCCCCTTTAAGCTATTATATACTAAGGTATATAATATCGCCGCCTTACTTACCGCTCCGCGCTTAACGTTAATTAGTATAGTTATTCTTATTATACTTATAATCGCACGTTAACATATCTCTTAAAATAATATCGCGCTATAGCGTTAAGTATATTATATACTCGCTTATTTATACCGCTACGTCGCTTTAAGTAGCGCTAAGGCGGTATAATATATCCTTTTCGCTTACCGCCTTTATTAGTGCTTAAGGCATATCCTGCCTTCTCGCCGCCCGCTATCCTTAAGTATAAATACCTTTTCTCTCTTCCTTTTTTTCTTTCCTTTTTTTTTAATTATTAATATTTTTACGCGCGCGCCTACTTTTATAATAGCTCCGCTACGTCGCGCCTTAATCTATTTACTTTAGTCCTTTATATTTTATCTCCCGCCGGCTTATAGACGTCCTCTTACGCTATACCCTTTAGCACGCCCGGCGACTATATGCTACCGCCCTCGTATTAGTCTTCGCGCCCGCCGTTATTACTTAGTAAGCGGAGCGCGAGATACAGTACTATTATATAGCGCCCCCCTTACCTTATATATATTAAATATATAGCGTTTCTTAATATAGATACTTAGTATAAGGCTTATTAAAACTAAGGTTTATCTTATAGCCGTAATTATTTTATTTATACCCGCGCTTACTTATACTACTTACCTATATATCCTTATTCTTAAACCTTATATAATATAATATTAATATAATATTAATATACTAGCGATATAATCGCCGCCGCAAAGGCGCTTAAAGACTATACGTCTTAAAGGACGTTTAAAGATTATCGCTTTAACCTATATATACGTTCCCCGATCCTTAATAAATACTAAGTAGTAAGATATTGCTAATAACTACTATAATATATAAAGTAAGCGTATACTACTACTATAACGCGCTCGGCTTAAATATACCTTAATATTAAAGGCTAATCTATTAATATTAGCTAGTAGTAAGTAGTTTGCTTAAATTATATCGTAAGTCTTTATACGTTTTATTTATATTTACTTTATATCTTATTATATTTTATTATATCCTATATTTATCTTATCGTTATCTATACTTAGTATACGTTTATTGTATATCCTTATTATACTTATCGTTTTAAATTGTTTTAATATCCGCTAAGCATAGCTTAAAACTCTTTTTTATATTTCTTAGTTTTCTTCTTTTTCTTTACTATCTTCCTTATCCCTTCTCTTACTCCTTAGCTCGGCTTAATATTATTTCTCTACCTTGCCTTTATTGTTTTTTATTACGTTACTATACCGTCCCTTAAACTCTTTTAAAGCAATTATATCCTAAAAGTTATTAATAGGTTATTAAGTTAAGTTAGCATACTTATACTACTTTATAAGGACTTAGCGCTACCTCCTTTTTTTAATCCGTCTTTACTAAGCTTACTAAATCTTCTTTATAATATACTTTAAGTCGTTATCTTCCTTAATTACTAATAGTAGCTAGTAGTTATTAACTACTTAGTTAAGTAAAGGGTTATTTACCGCGCGGTAAAGGAATTTTATATATAGTTTTTTATATACCCTTTTTAGTATATTAAGTTTTACTATATATAGGCTAACTACCTTTATTATAGTATACTTTTAATATAACTAGTTAAGCTTTTAGTAAGGCCTATTTATAATATACTTCTTTATATTTAACTATACTTTATCGCTTACTTAAAGTCTTTTTATAAGTATATATAATTAGCTTACTACCCTTTTTTATCTTACTTATAACGCGGCGATCGCCGTTTAAAAGAAGTCGGCGACCTTCTTTATTCTTTATATAAGGTCTTATACGCTTTTTATATTTAGTATAAGCGGTCCTTTTTTTTATATAATTTAGATTAGTTTAATATTATATTTATATATAGCGAAGAAAGGGCTTATACTTATTATTAATACTACTTAGTTATTAAGCGCCGCTTAAGCGTAAGGTAGCTATGTCTCTTAGTCGTCTTACTTATAATAAATATATATATAAAGGTAGGCCTATACTTTTTAGGTTACGCGCTTTATCGCTTTATTAGTTTATAAGTAGTAAGCTAAACTTAGTTCCCTTTAAACCTTAGTTTAGTAATAAAACTCCCGCTAAAATAGCCTTATTTAGTTTATCTTTTAATCTAAAATAATAAACTTTAGCATTCTATAAAAGTAAAAGTAAGATTATAAGAACTTAATAGTATACGCTACTACTCTTATTATTAGTATTGCTTTTAGCATTATTACTTTTATTAGCTTATCTATTATTACCTATAAGTTTTTTAAGCCCTTAGTCCTTATTAAAAGCAGCTTAATTATAAAGTCTATTATTAAGTATATAAATAGCTATATAAAAAGCGGTAATAGCTAAAAGAGCCTTTTTTAAAATGACTTTTAAATATACCTTTTACTATATAATTTATAGTTCGTAATAAGCTAGCGTATTATTAATAACTAGCTTAGCTAGAAAAACCTTTAAGCTAATATTATAAGTATCCCCTTATACTTTAAGTATCTTACCGCTATTAAGTTATATATTCGCTAAGCAATTAATACTTAAAGCTTATTTACCTCTTTATTCTCCCTTTCTTTAAAGTATTAAGCCTTGTTTTATACTTAAAGACGGTCTTTAAAGTAAAGGCGCCTTTTTATATTAATTATATACTTACTTACTTAAACCTTTAATTACTATTTTAAAGTCAGCGATTAATCGCTATTCCGTACTACTTAAAATACTACTTAGTACTTCTTATCTTTTTATAATATCGCTCTTTATCGCTTTTATATCTTTTACTTATTAAATACGCGGGCCGGTTATACTTATTCTTTAAGTACGTCTTAGCTTAAGTTTAAGTTAAGTTTTTGCTAAACTCCGCCTTTATTTACCCCGCTTTTATCTTAAGATATAAGGTCGTCCGCTTTATTTATATTAGTAATTAACCCTATATTTTCCTTCTTTACCTAAATTATCGCGATAATACGCTTTTCTTAGACTAATCGTTATAAGAGGTTTATATACTCGCCGCTAAAAAAGACTTAACGTCTTATTAGCCGCGCGCTATTTAAGATTATCTAAACTATATATTCTATCCCCTTTTTATCTAATGCCCCTTTTAGCTTATCTTAATCTCGGCGTGATAAAGTATTAAGTATTACCGCTTACCTCCTTAAGTGGTACTTTAATATAAAGTTATATAAAGTAAGCTTTATCGCCTATTTACTTTACTTCTTATTTAATTTCTTCTTTATTATAAAGTACTTTAAATTCTTATAGTCTATTAGTACTATAAACGCTAATATATTATATAACTCCGCTTTTTAAAAGTCTAAGTATTATATAATTATAAGTAACTTTTTATCGTAAATTAAGTAGTTATACTCCGCTATATTAAGTTATTTTAAGAAAAAACCTACTAAGTATTATATCCTATTTAGTTTTATTTATATTAATTTACTACTTATTATATACTTAAAGCAATCTGCTTTTAAGTATATCTCTTTTTTAAGGTTATATAGCTATAGTATTAACGTATAATAAAATACCTCTTAAATGGATTTTAACGCGGCTTAGTACTTATTAGTTTATAAAAAGGTTATGTTTTTTTTAAAGGCTATTTAAGTCCCGCGAGGCCTTAATATAAAGTAGGATAAATATATAATATTAATTCGCAGACTTAAAGAAGCTTTAAACGCCTTTTATATTTCTTAGCGCTTATTATATCTTAATAGCTTAAATCATTTTTTAGGTTATATTAAACCTTACCCTTAGCTTATATAATAAAACTTAAGTACTTTACTTTTTTTATTATAAAGTCGTATTTTTATAAGTTTAGTATAAAGCTTACTTTTTATAGCTTTTTAAGCACCTTCGCTACTTTATCTTAGTAGTTATAAAGCGACTTTAATAAGTAAATTAAGATATTATTTATATACGCTATAATAAACTTATAAAGGTAGTCTTTTAACACTTAGTTAATATAGCGTAAAAAGGTAGCTAGTATTCTTATAAGGCTAAATAAGTATACTTGTTACTTAAATAGTCTAAACCTTATTAAAAAGGCCGTCTTAAACTTATAGCCCTCTACGAATTTTATCTTATAAAACGCTAAAACGATATTAAGTTTTAAAAACTAATATACTTTTGCTAATATCCTTAGCGTTTTTATAATTAATAGTAGCGTATACTAATCCCTCTTTATAATTATGTTTTAAGCTTAGTAATTATAGTAAAAGCATAAGCGGCTATTAGCCTTCTTTATAAAAAATACCGGCGCCGCGGCTAATAAACTACTTAGCCGGATAAGGTTTACTTTTAATAGCTCGTTTAAAGTCTTTTAAAAAATAAGGAGTTCTTCTTTTAATATATTGTTAAAGGGCCTTTATAGTAATAGCGGCTCCTTACTATCTTCATTTAAAATAAGGTAGATCTTATAGTCTATACCCGGTAAAAATAAAGGCTACTTAAGCGCCTTTACCGGTGCGAAAAGGTTTAAATAAGCTTATAATGCTAAGGCTAAGATATAGTCCGCTAAGTTAATAAGCGTCTTTAGCTAAAGGGCTCTTTTTACGTCCTTTATTATAACTACCTTTATATTAAGCGCTTATCGTTGCCCGTAGCTATTCCTTTAAGCCCTTTTTTATCGGCACTCCGCTATAAAGATAAAGGCGCTTATTAGCTTCGCTTCTTAGATATTTACGATCTTTACGGCTTCCTTTAATCTTTAAAGGCAGATTTAAATCCCCGCTTTTTTATGCTAAATCCGGTCCCCCTTAACGTCGTAAACTACCTCGTTTTCTTTTTCTACGGTCTTTTTAAGAGTATATCTTAGCTTAACTCTAGTACTATATAAGCGAATATTTATTTTAAGTGCTTATTAATATTTATCTTTAACGCTATAATCCCTTTTTTTTAAAGCGTTAGTATATCCTTTAAAAAAAGCTATAATAGCCTCCTTATCCTATCTATAAAAAGTATTTATAGCTTTATCGCTACCCCTTTACTTATTATAGTATAGTAGTTATAGCTTATATCTATTAGTATATTAAGCCCTTTTTTTTTAATACTAACTTTAAGTAGTACTAAGTTTAGTATAAGGTGCTTTTTTATTAACTTTTAAGATATTAACTATTTCTCTTTTTTTCTTAGCGCTTAACTTTATACTAAGGTTCCTTTTTTCTTTAATCGGAATCTACTTTAATTACTTCCTTAGCTATAGCTACGGCTACTTATTAAGTTCCTTCTTTCTTCTTTTTATAAAAGCGGGCGATATACCTTATTATCTTATAAGTAAAATACTTTTATATATTAAACCGGCTTTAGCCTCCTCTTAGTTAAGTTATAGCATTAATTTTACTTATTAACGTATTACTCTTTAAGTCTTTTCGGTCTTAAGTCGCTCCCTTTATTACTTTCTTTTAGCTTTAAAACGGCTACTTAGTTTATTAAACCCTTTTTAGCTTTACCGCAATTTACGCTACTTAATTAGTATATACTAAGAAGCTTAAGGTTAAAAGGTCGACTATTATAAGTACTTCCTTAAGGTAAAGGCTTAAGGCGCTTTTTAAGAACACGATTTATATATCGTATAGCTACGACCCCTCTCCCGCTTTAAAGAGCCTTTATTTAAACTTAAGGAAGAATGCCGCGAACGTTTAGTTCTCTCCTTATTTAATTATACGGATAGCTACTGCCGCCCGCGATTAGATATTAATATTAAGGTAGATTAAATTAAGGTACTTAAAGATTTTTTTTTAATTTTAACCTTAATCCGCCTTAGTATTATAGTAAGTCGCTATAGTTTACTATAGCCCTATATTTAAGTAGCTATAGATAAAGTAAAAAACCTTCTTTAAGCTTAAAAAGAAGTTTTAGTTAATCTCGCACTTTTCTTATATATATCGTGCTTAAAGCGTAAAGTAGCGATACTAGCTATCGAACTTTCTTAGTGCTAAAAGTAGCTTTTATTAGTTTTTCTTTTTCGTCGCTTTTTTTTATTACGGGCGTTGCGGCCCCCGCTATTATATTATAAGGTAGTATTAAGCTACCGATTAATAAGCCGGCCCCTTCTTATATATATATCCTTACTATCTCTTCTAGCTTTTATATTAAGGCTTAAAACTAGCTTATTAGCTATTAGTTTTATTACTAGCTTATTAAAAGCTAGTAGCTTGTTTTAACGGCCCTTACTTATAGCGAGAGGATTGCTTATTTAACCTTAGTTTAGATATCGGCCTTTCTTAGCCCTCCCTCCTACCCCTTTTAAGCATAGCCCCTTTACGCTAAGTAGGCTTCTTACTTACGCTATATTATAGTTAGTAAGTCTTTTTTTAGGTTATATAACCTTATTTAAAAACAGCTTTAAAAAATATTAAAGGCCTATATATACTTAGTTTAGTAGTATATAGTCGAATAATTATTTAGTTAAAGCTAAGGAGGGAAGGGGAAATCTTTACTTAAGCTTATAGCTTTTTACTTTATAGGGGTCGCTTAAGTAACCCGTACTTAGGTTAAGTTTAAGTTAAGGTTAGGCTAAGTTTAAGTAGAGTTTTATACGACTTTAGCTATATATTAGCTTAACTTTAAGTTATTCGCTATAGTATAATTATAGCTTTTACTATAGCATAGCTTATAATAACTATAAAGTCCGCTAAAATACTAAAATAAACTTTATATCTTAGTTAAAGATTATATTTTTTAGAATCCTTAAAATAAGGCGGAGTAGCTTAGTATATAACGCTTATACTTAGTTTTCCGCTATAAACTAGTTATTATTTAAAATAAGGAGATATATCTTTTAGAATTTATTAATTATAGTTAGTAAGGTATTAAAAAAGTTCTTTATAAGATCTTTTTATAAGGATTATTCGACTTAAACTATTAAGAGCTTAGTAATAAAGTTATTTACTATTATATAATATAAAATCGGCGGGCTTTAAATTAAGATAAGCTACTTTAGCGTTTTGCCTTAATCGGTTTAATTATAATAGTAAGTATTATAACTATCTACAACCTTATCTATATATTTACTAAGATATAAGATTAAGAAGCTTTTGAAAAAATCCTATTATATATAGGTGCGGCCGGTATAAAAATATTTAGTATAAGCATCCTTAATAATCTTCTTAGTATAAGACTTAAGGATATATAGTCTTTAGCGTTTATCGTTCTTTATAAAGTATAACAACCTTTATAATTAAATAAATAAGAGTTTAAGGATACTATCCTTATCGCTAAGCTATATAATAATCTTTACTTACTATATATCCTTTATATATCTATTAATTACTTTTTAGTAAAGCGGCAATTTAATTAATACTTTTATATAAAGAAATATACGGTTTTTATCTTATCTACTTAAATACGTTTTAATTCCACTTTTTAGTTTAAGGATACTAGCTTATTATCTTAATTTAGTAAATATAAAAAAGCGTCTAGCACGATATTTTTAACGATTAAGATATAGTATACTTTAAGCAGGAGTTAGCTTAAGTATAAAGAGGCAAGGACTAACTTAGTATTAAATTTTATATTAATAAAGAATAAGGATTTTTAATATACGATTTTTAAAGTGCTTATATAGTTAATAAAGATAACTACTTATAGCGTTTTAATAAATAGTATTATAGTACGTAGCTTATAAACCGCCTATACTAATCCGGCTATTTTAAGGTTTTTAAGCTAGTATTAAGGTTCTTTGCTTTAAAAGGCGCGGCTTAAGTAAATAATAAGCTTAACCTTAGTTTAAGCTAGTAAAGTCTTTTTATCTTATTCCGTGCCTTTTTTTAAGTAAAAAGCTATAGCCGCTACTTTATATTCTTAAGACGTATTAATCTAAATAAATAGTTATTTAGTAAAGTTAAAGTAGTAAACTATTAAAGTCTTAATAAGTTTTTTAGTTAAATTCGTAAAGTCCTTTTCTTCTTTTTAGGTAAGCTAAAAAGCGGCTTTAACGGTATATTTTACCCGTTTTTAGCCCTTTAAAAGGACTCCTTTTTCTTATCTTACTTAAAGCAGCTTTATCTTTTATCTTTATAAAACGTTAACTTCTTTAGCAAAATACAAGACCGTAGAGCATAGCTATTTAGTAAGGCTCATCTATTTCTTAAGCTATAAAGGTGTTATAGAATTTAAACGGCCACGCCTAAACTCCTTACTTTACTCTTTAAAAGCCTTATAAAACCTTATAATAAGAACGCCCGGAGTATATACTATAAAGGCTTACCTAAGGAGATACGACGAATATTACTAGTTAGACCTTACTAAGGTTTTTAAGATATAACTATAAAGGCTTAAGAGCTTACTTAATTATAGTTTACGATATTTTTAAATATATAAAATACCGTAGAAACTATTAAGCGGATTTTGCTAGTATTTTTAGGGGATATTTAAGGATTTTCACGGGATATCTTAACTATAGTTAAACCCGTTTTTAACTATAAAAGCACTTTAAAAAATATAAGATAAACTTTACTATAATTTTTAAGGGATATTTAAGGATATTTTAAGGATTTCCTTAATTATAGTTTATAGTATTTTTAACTAAGCTTATACTTAGTTTATTAAGCGATTTTATAAAGATATTTATAGTTTATCTATATACTAACGATAAATAAAAAGATAGTATAGTTAAAGATCCTTAAAATTAGCTTAAAGAATTAAGTATAAAGTAGCTAGCTATACCTAAAAAATTTAAATAAGCTTTTTACTATTTTTAAACCCTTATATACGTTTATATATAGTAATTAGTTTATTATACCGGCTTTATTAGCGGTAATTAGTTTATAATACTAGCTTTAACCGGCGGTAATTAGTTTATAGTACTAGCCTTAATTAGCGGTAATTAGTCCGCGCTTTATCCCCTTATCCTTATACTATAAAGCGTAGTAAATAATAGCAATTCTTACTTATTTAAACGGAAATCCTTTAAATATCCGCTAAGCTAAGAGTAACTATATCTTATAATTAAGTACTTATTTTATAAGAAGTTAGATATTAAACGATATTTTTTTTAATTAAAAGCTCCTATTAGCCTTTAAGTCTAACCTTAATAATAAGCACCTTTTCCTTAACGCGCTTATAATAAAACTTTAAGATAAGTAGGCTAAAAAAGTAAAAAAGGCTATAGCTTACTAAGCATACTAGTTTAATAATCTCCTTTACCTTTTTTTAAGGTACTATACCGCGATAGCTTATAAAGCTAAATAAGATATAAAATAAGTCTCGCTTAGCTAAGCTAAAACTACTACCCTTTAAAAAGTAATCCGCTTTTAAAATACTAATAAAGGATAAACTATAAAATAATAAAAATTATATAATTAAGTAAACTAAATTTAGTATTACTTAAATAAATCGATTATCTTTTAAATAAAAAAAGTAAAGATAAGCTAAACTTAAAACTATTTAGCTCCTTACTTACTAAATACCTTTTAGATTAAGCTTATAATAAAGTTACTCTTTCTTTAAAACGATAAGCTTAGCGGATATTTTTACTATATACTACTAATAAAGTTTAACTTAAAGGCCTTAACTAAAAATCCGCTTTAAAGGATACTTAGTAGTTTCGTAGTTTAGTATTACATTTTAGCCTTATCCGCTATAGCCGCGCTAATTAAGGCATTTTTAAGACTTTTAATTAATTAAAACGAGCCTTTAATACTTAAGGCCTTATAGCGTACTAAATTCCGGTACGCGTATAAGATAGAAGGTTAAACGCTTAGCGAGAGTATTAAGACTAAGACCTTAATAATAAGTAATAAAGACGCGGTAAGCGATACCTTTAGCGGGCTAAACTTATTTATACTTAGTATATAAATACTAAGATTAAGTATAGCCTTAAGCCTTTTAGTAAGAATAATAGCAATATTAAACAAATAATTCCTTAGTTTTCTTTAAGTATTAAGAAAAGAAAACGCGCTAACTAAGCCTTAAAAAAACCTTAACTATAAGGTAAATACTACGCCTTACGGCGTGAGGATAAGGGGACAAGGCGCGGACTAATTACCGCTAGTTAGGGCCGGTACTATAAACTAATTACCGCTAGTCGGGGCCGGTACTATAAACTAATTACTACTAGTTAGGCCGGTATAACGGACTAATTACCGCACGTAAATATATATAGGGGTTTAGAAATAGTAAAAAGCTTATCTATTTCTTAAAAGCATAGCTAGCTACTTTATACTTAGTTCTTTAAGCTAATTTTAAGGATCTCTAACTATACTATCTATAGTATATAGAGTAAACCGTAAATATCCTTATAAAATCGCTTAATAAACTAAGTATAAGCTTAGTTAGAAATACTATAAACTATAGTCGGGGAAATCCCTTAAATATCCTTAGATATCCCTTAAAAATCGCGGTAAGGTTTATCTTATATCTTTTAAGGTGCTTCTATAGTTAAAAATAGGTCGAACTATAGTTAAGATATCCTACGGAAATCCTTAGAAATCCCTTAAAGATACCGGCGGAATCTACTTAGTAGTTTTTATAGTATCTCTTATAGTTAGATATATCGTAAACTATAGTTAGGTAGGCTCTTAACTATCTATAGTTATATCCTAAAAACCCTAGCGGGGTCTAACCGGTAATATTTATCGTATCTCCTTAGGCGAGCCTTTATAGTGCGTGCTTTAAGCGTTCCTATCGCGGGGTTCTATAAGGCTTCTTTAAGAGTAAAGTAAGGAGTCCGGGCATAGCTATCTAGATTCTATAATAACTCCCTTAAGTAAAAAAGAAAAGCCAACGTCCTTATTAGTTTAAAGTAATAATAAAGTAAAGGGGGTGCTAGGTAATAGCTTTATAGTAGCGATTTTACGCTATATTAGTAGTACGCTATCTTTATCCTTCCGATAGTTTTATTAGCCTATCCGGCTAATAGTAGCTAAGCAGCTTAAGATAGTTAGTAAGCGGCTTTATTATAAATCCTTACCTTATATTTAGTTATATAGCTTTAACTTTATTAAAGTAATTAGCGCGTCTAGCTAGAACTTATAGTAACGTTTTTTAACTCTCCTTTAAAGCGTATATTTAGGCCCTTACTAAGTAGTAAGAAGTCTCCGCGCTAAGGTATACTTAAGTTCCCCGGCGGGATATATTATAAGAAACTAGCTTATTTAGGCCTTATCTTATATTATTATCTTACTTACCTTTTTTACGCCGTTTTTTAATCCTTTACTAAGTCTCCTGTTTTACTTACTAGCTTTATAGGCCGCCTATAAGCGAGATATTATATCCTACTTACTACCGCTATTATAGTTATCCCCCGCTCTCCGTCGCTAGGCTTTCTAACTTATTATCCTTTTTACGCGGCGCTACTACCTACGCCTTTCCGCTAACTAACGCGCGTCTAGCTACCGGAAAGGTATTAAGGTAAGGGTACGCTATCTTGCTAATATTAACGGGTATAGTAAGCATTAAGGTATTAAACGTTTATATTCCCGCTTAAAAGCGGGTAATAAGGTCCTTAATAGCCTTAGTGCTTAACTCCTCGCTCTTAAGGTTTTAAACGTGCTTAATAGTCTCGAAGAACCTTTATATAGAGGGGGCCTTAAGGGCGAGAATATAAAGCGCGTAGTTAGTATAGCTAATAAGGTAAATATCGAAGCCTAAGAACTTTATCGCTTAAGTTAAAGTTAAGTTATATTTAAACTCTTCGCGGGCCTATAAGTAGAACTTAGCGTAGTTTATAGCTAAGCGGAAACTCTTAATTATTATAATCTTATCGCCGGAGTATAGGCCTATAAAGCTAGGTTTATTAAGGATCGTATTAGTTACTACTAGCGGCTTTTATAAGATCGGGCAGCGGAATATATCGCGAGGCTAGTTATCGCTATCTCCTTTAGTTAAGGAGG
>JAPEBW010001928.1:0-17282 GCA_027405785.1 Ophiocordyceps robertsii
AGGAGAGTCTCCTAGCTTTAGTCGCGGGGGCCTATCGACTACCTATTAAGTCGGGACCGAAAGCGGGGCTTCTTACTTAGCGCATTCCCCGCACTTAGTTAGCCTATGCTATTAGTACTATTCTTATAATAAAATAAATAAGTAGCTATAAATAAAAAGATTATAAGAGTATAAAAAGTATATAAAAAGTAAAAAATTAACTAAGCTATATATTTATAAAAAGTCCTTAGTATTAACTTAATAATAATAATATATATTTAAAAAAGTTAATAATTTATTATTATTATTATTAAGTTTATACTAAAGACTTAATTTAAGTTTTTAAAAACTTAATAGTTTCTTATAAAAAGGAAAAACTAAAGTACTTAAAGTAAAACCTTTTTTTTATAATGTTTAGTCCGCTTTATAAAAAGCCTTATAACTTTATATAAGATAGATAATACGCTTTTTACTAGAAGTATATCTTACTTATTAAGCAATTTAACGCGGCCTTTTTAAGCTAAGACTACTTTTAACTTAAGTATTTTATAGCTTAAAGTAGTATACTTTAAGCCTTAAGTATAAGTAATAGCTTATTTATATTCTTGTTTATTATTGCCTTTTTTACTTAAGTAGGTAAGCGGGTAAGTAAGTAAAGTAATAGCTTATGCCTTTTATATAAGCGGCGCAGCCGCTATTAATATAAGAGTAGGCTTATAGCAGGCCTTATTAATAAAAACTCAGCGTACTTTCTACGCGCGTATATTTTTAATTAAGCGGATTAATTTATTATACTATTATTAATCTTATATATAATATTAAAATAAAGTCTTTTATATACTATATATATACTATCTTTTTTTTATTAAGTATATACCTTTTTTTATTTTTTAAGTTTTGCTTTATTTTTCTTACTTTATATTATTTCCGTATTATTATTATTTTATCTTGTTTACGCTGTTATTATCCTTTATTACTATTATGTTAAAAAACTACTTTTTTAAATTTTATATAAAGCTACTTTTTAAGCTACTAAGTAAGAATATTAAGGATATTAAAGCTTTAACTTAATATAGTATTTAGTATAAAATCTTATACTATATATATATTAAGCGGATATTTAATAATAATATACTTAAAGTATTTTAAAGTTATTAAAACTAAGCTTATATATACTTAGATTATAATTATAATAAGAATATTTATAGCTTATATTATTAACTTATTATTTAGCTATTTTTATAAAAGTATATATTGCTTATTCTTTTAATAATTATTCTTACTTTTATATAAGTAACTTTATATTAGTTCCGCTTTAAGTTTATAATTAATATAATATAATAAAAAGGGTTACTATTATACTAATATATAAAAGTCCGCTAGTAATATATAATAATAATATAATAAAATAGGTTACTATTATACTAATAAATGAAAGTCCGCTAATAATACTTAATAGTATTACTACCCTTTATACTAGCTTTATAAAGCAACTATATTACTAGTTTAATAAGGCACCCCTTACTTAACTATTAACTACTTTATAACTATCCCCCTTTTATAGTAACACGTCCTTAAGCTATTAATTTAATTAATATACTTTTAAGCGCTTACTTAAAAGCCCCGGTTTTTATAAATAAGGATACCTTAGCTAATACGGGCTCTTAAAGCTTAGCGCGCCGCGCCTTTTAGTCTTTATAGTTACTTATAAGCCTAGCTACCTAACGTCTTAATATACCTTAAGTCTTATACCCCGCTCCTTACTACGTGCTTATTACGTACTTGCTTTATTAGCTTAATATAGCCGAGCTAGTTACTATTTACTACGCCTTATAGCGTAAAGAGAGGGGGATAAAGCGCGGACTAATTACCGCTAGTTAAGGCCGGTACTATAAACTAATTACTACTAGTTAAGCTAATATAATAAACTAATTACTATATATAAACGTATATAAGGGTTTAGAAATAGTAAAAACCTTATCCTTTTTTAAGACATAGCTAACTACTTTATACTTAGTTTTTTAAGCTAATTTTAAAGATTTTTAACTATACTATTCTTTTATCTACTATAAGTATATAAATAAACCGTAAATATCCTTATAGAATTACTTAATAAACTAAGTATAAGCTTAGTTAAAAATACTATAAACTATAATTAAGGAAATCCTTTAAATATCCTTAGATATCCTTTAAAAATTATAGTAAAGTTTATCCTATATCTTTTAAAGTGCTTTTATAGTTAAAAACGGGTTAAACTATAATTAAGATATTTTATAGAAATCCTTAAATATCCTTTAAAGATATTAGCGGAATCCGCTTAATAGTTTTATAGTATTTTTTATAGTTAAAAACGTTATAAATTATAGTTAAATAAGCTCTTAAGCCTTTATAGTTATATCTTAAAAACCTTAGCAAGGTCTAACTAATAATATTTATTATATCTCCTTAAGCAAGCTTTTATAGTACGTGCTTTAAGCGTTCTTATTATAAGGTTTTATAAGGCTCCTTAAAAGTAAAGTAAGGAGTCTAAGCATAGCTATTTAAATTCTATAATAACTCCTTTAAGTAAAAAAGGAAAGCTAATTATTATAAGCTATACTATAAAAAAAGCTATAGTTATACTATAGCGAATAACTTAAAGTTAGGCTAACGTATAGCTAAAGTTATAAAGTATTACTATTTACACTTATATATATCTCTATTTATACTTACGCCTTATTTTAAAGATACGTACTAACGCCAGCCTATAATATAACGGGAGGGGTTGCCGTTACACCAATAGATAAAAGTCCGCTAGTAACACCTAATAGTATTACTACCCCTTACGCTAGCTTTATAAGGCGACCGCACTACTAGTCTTACGGGGCACCCCCCGCCTAGCTACTAGCCACCTTATAACTATCCCCCCTCTATAGTAGCACGTCCTCGGGCTGCTAATTCAATTAACACGCTTCCGAGCGCTTACCTATAGGCCCTGGTTCCCGTAGGCAGGGATACCCTAGCTAACGCGGGCTCCTAAGGCCTAGCGCGCCGCGCCCTTCGGTCTTTGCAGTCACCCGTAGGCCTAGCTGCCCGACGTCTTAATACGCCTTAGGTCTTATGCCCCGCTCTGCCGCGCGCCCGTCACGTGCTTGCCCTGTTAGCTTAACGTAGCCGAGCCGGTGCTGTCCGTCGCCCGGTCTCGAATAGAGAGCTATAGTTAGGTGTTATAATTGTAATATAACGGGAGGGGTTGCCGTTATACCAATAGATAAAAGTCCGCTAATAATACCTAACGGTATTACTGCCCCTTACGCCAGCTTTATAAGGCGACCGCACCACTAGTCCTACGGGGCACCCCCCGCCTAGCTGCCAGCCACCTTACACAGCCCGCCCCGCTAACTTATAGTGCCCGCGCCTAGTAAGTACCCGTACCTTTTAAATGCCCGCGCGCCCGCCCGCGCCCACACACGCATATATATTACACTTTACTAAAGACCCTTGCCTATATATATAAGACCCTCGCTTGTATATATATAAGACCCTCGCCTATATATATATAAGACCCTCGCCCGTATATATATAAGACCCTCGCCCGTATATATATAAGACCCTTAAGCGGCGTTAAGGGCATTAAGGGCGCCGGATTAATTAACAGGCCGCGTTATGCGCGTATCTTACGAGAGCTTTAAAGATGCGTTTTTTAAGCGAATTAAGCTATAGCCGAGAGCGCTACGTGCTAGCTACGTGTGTGGGCTGCGTATATATAGGCGCGGGTATTATTTAAAAGGTACGGGTACTTACTAAGCGCGGGCACTATAAGTTAGCGGGGCGGGCTAGCGTTAGTACATATCTTTAAAATAGGGCGTAAGTGTAAATAAAGATATGTATAAGTGTAAATAGCAATACTTAAGTTATATAGGACTTTACTTAAACTTAGCTTAAGTTTAACCTAAACTTAACTTAAGTACGGGCTACTTAAGTAACCCTTATAAAGTACGAAGCTATATAGCTTAAATAAAGATTTCCCCCTTCCCTTTTTAGCTTTAAATAAATAATTATTCGGCTATATACTATTAAACTAAGTATATATAGGCCCTTAATATATTTAAAGCTCCTTTTAAATAAGGTTATACGACTTAAAAAGAGACTTACTAACTACGATATAGCGTAAGTAAGAAGCGTACTTAGCGTAAGGGGGCTATGCTTAAGGGGCTTAAGAAGGAAGGCTAAGAGAGGCCGATATTTAAATAAAGGTTAAATAAGCAATCCTCTCGCTATAAGTAAAGGCCGTTAAAACGAGCTACTAAGTTTAAGCAAGCTAGTAATAGATTTAATAGCTAATAAGCTAGTTTAAAGCCTTAATATAAAAGCTAAAGGAGATAGTAAAGACGTATATATAAAAAGGGGCTAGCCTATTAATTAATAGTTTAATACTACCTTATAATACGATAGCGGGGGCCGTAATACCCGCAATAAAGAAGGAAGTAACGAAAAAAAAAGACTAGCGAAAGCTACTCCTAGCGCTAAGGAAATTTAACGGCTAACGGCGTTACTTTACGCTTTAAGCACGATATATATAAGAAAAGTATAAGATTAACTAAAACTTCTTCTTAAGCTTAAAGGAGGTTTTCTACTTAATTTATAACTACTTTAATATAAGGCTATAGTAAACTATAGCGACTTACTATAATACCGGCGCGGATTAAGGTTACGATTAGTAGGAATTCCTTAAGTACCTCGATTTAATCTACCTTAACGTTAATATTTAATCGCAGGCGGCGGCGGCTATCTATATAATTAAATAAAAAGAGAACTAAATATTCGCGGCGTTCCTCCTTAAGTTCGAGCAAAGGCTCTTTAAGGCGGGAGGGGGGTTATAGCTATATAATATATAAATCGTATTCTTAAAGGGCGCCTTAGGCCTTCGCCTTAAGGAGGCACTCGCGATAGTCGACCTTTTAACTTTAAGCTTCTTAGCGTATATTAATTAAGTAGCGTAGATTGCGGTAAAGCTAAAAAGGGTTTAGTAAATTAAGTAGCCGTTTTAAGGCTAGAAAAAAGTAATAAGGGGGGTAACTTAAAACTAAAAAGACTTAAAAGGCAATACCTTAATAAGTAAAATTAATACTATAACTTAGCTAAGAAGAGGATAAAGCCGGCCCGATATATAAAAGTATTTCGCCTATAAGGCAATAAAGCATATCGCTTGCTTTTATAAAAAGAAGAAAGAAAGAACCTTATAAATAGCTATAGCTATAACTAAGAAAGTAATTAAAGTAAATTCCGATTTAAGAAAAGAGGAACCTTAGCGTAAAGTTAAGCGCTAAAGGAGAAAGAGAAATAGCAAATAGCTTAAAAGTTAATAAAAAAGCACCTTATACTAAACTTAGTACTACTTAAGGTTAGTATTAATAAGAAGAAAGGGCTTAACGTACTTATAGATATAAGCTATAACTACTATACTATAGTAAGTAAGGGGGTAGCGATAAGGCTATAAATACCCTTTATAGATAGAATAAGGAGGCTATTACGGCCTTTTTTAAAGGACGTATTAATGCTTTAAATAAAAGAGATTATAGCGTTTAAGATAAAGATTAACGGGCACTTAAAATAAATATTCGCTTATATAGTACTAAAGTTAAGCTATAATATATTCTTAAGGAGACCGTAGATAAAGAAGAATAAGGTAGTTTATAATACCGGGGGGAATTAGATTTAGCATAGAAAAGCGGGGATTTAAATCGGCCTTTAAGAATTAAAAAAAGCTGCGAAGATCGCGAATATTTAAAAAGCGAAGCTAGTAAGCGCCTTTATCTTTACGGCGGAGTGCTAATAAGAAAGGGCTTAAAAGGATAACTAAGGGCGATAATAAGCGCTTAATATAAAAGTAGTTACGATAAAGGACGTAAAGAAGGCCCTTTAGCCGAAAACGCTAGTTAACTTAGCGGACTATATCCCGGCTTAAGCACTATAAGCTTATTTAGACCTTTTCGCACCTATAAAAGCACTTAAATAACCCCTATTCCGACTAAGCGTAGACTATAAGATCTATCTTACTTTAAATAAAGATAGTAAGGAGCCGCTATTACTATAAAGGCCCCTTTATAATATATTAAAAGAAGAACTCCTTATCCTCCGGAAAACTTTAAACGAGCTACTAAAAGCGAACCTTATCCGCTTAAGCAGTTTATTAGCCGCAGCGCTAGTATTATTTATATAAAAGGCTAACGGCCGCTTATACTTTTACTACGATTACTAGGCCTTAAATATAATTATAAAAAGGGATTAGTATACGCTACTATTAATTATAAAAACGCTAAGGATACTAGCGAAGGCACGTTAGTTTATAAAACTTAACGTCGTTATAGCGTTTTATAAGATTAATATCGCGGAGGGCTATAAGTTTAAGACGGCCTTTTAAATAAAGTTTAAACTATTTAAGTAGTAGGTATACCTATTTAGCCTTATAAGAACGCCGGCTACTTTTTAATGCTATATTAACTAAGTGCTAAAAGACTACTTTTATAAGTTCGTTATAGCGTATATAGATAACGTTTTAATTTACTTATTAAGGTCGCTTCGTAATTACTAAGATAAAGTAGCGAAAGTACTTAAAAAGTTATAAGAGGTAGGCCTTATATTAAACATATAAAAATACGACTTTATAATAAAAAAAGTAAAGTACTTAAGCTTTATTATATAAGCCGGGGGTAAGGTTTAGTGCGACTTAAAGAAGATTTAAGCTATCTAGATATAGTAAGCGCTAAGGAATATAAAGGGCATTTAAAGCTTCCTTAAGTTTATAAATTACTACTATACCTTTATCCCGCTTTACGCTAAGGCCTTATAGTACTTTAACGGCCTTTATAAAAAGAACGTAATATTCTTATAAACTAATAAGCACTAAGCCGCGTTTAAGTTTATTTAAAAGGCATTTTATAATACGCTAATACTATAGCTATATAACCTTAAAAAGGAAACGTACTTAAAGGCGGACTGCTTTAAATATATAATAAGCGGCGTGCTAATATAAGTAAGACCGGATAAAATATAATACTTAGTAAGCTTCTTCTTAAAATAACTAAATATAGTAAAGTATAACTACTTAATTTATAATAAGGAGTTACTTACGATTATACGATATTTAGACTTTTAAGGGGTAAAGTTACGTAATATACTAGTATTTATAGTGCTAATAGATTATAAGAATTTAAAGTACTTTATAATAAAGAGAAAGTTAAATAAAAAGTAAAGTAAATAAGCGATAAAGCTCGCTTTATATAACTTTATATTAAAGTACTACTTAAAGAGGTTAGCGGTAATACTTAATACTTTATCGCGCTGCGATTAAGATAAGCCGGAAAAGGTATTTAATAAGAGGGAAATAAGATATATAGTATAGATAATCTTAAATAGCGTGCGATTAATAAAACGTTAAGTCCCCCTTAGCGGCGAGTACGTAAACCTCCTATAACAATTAATATAAGAAGAGCGCACTATCGCGATAATATAAGTAAAGGAAGAGAATATAGGGTTAATCGCTTATATAAGTAAGGCGGACGAATTTATACCTTAAAATAAAGGCGGGGCGAATAAGGGCGGAGTTTAGCTAGAACTTAACTTAAACTTAAGCTAAGACGTACTTAAGAAATAGGCATAACCGGCCTGCGTATTTAATAAGTAAGAGATATAAAAGCAGTAGATAGCAATATTATAAAAAGATAAAATATACTAAGTAGTATTTTAAGTAATACGGAATAGTAACTAATCGCTTACCTTAAAATAGCAATTAAAGGTTTAAGTAAGTAAGTATATAATTAATATAAAAGGGCGCCTTTGCTTTAAAGACCGGCTTTAAGTATTAAGTAAGGCTTAATACCTTAAGGAGGGAGAGGACGAAGAGTTAAACGAGCTTTAAGTATTAATTACTTAGCGGATATATAACTTAATAGCGGTAAGATACTTAAAGCGCGAGGGGACGATTATAATATTAGCTTAAGAGTTCTTTTAGCCGGGCTAGTTATTAATAGTATACTAGCTTATTGCGAACTATTAGCTATGCGGTAAGGGGTATATTAAAAGGTAACTCCGGAAAGGGCTTTTTAATTATTACCGCCCTTTATATAGCTATTTATATACTTAATAATAAACTTTATAGTTAACTTACTGCTAATAAGAACTAAGGGCTCTTAAAACCTTTAAGTAATAATAAACCGGTTAATAAAAGCGATAACTTTAAAAGCGATACTAACGATAAAAGTAGTAGTATATACTACTAAGTTCTTATAATCTTACTTCCGCTTTTATAAGATACTAAAGTCTATTATCTTAAATTAAAGGATAAACTAAATAAGGCAATTTTAAAAGGAATTCTATTAATAAACTAAGGTTTAAAAGAAACTAAGTTTAGCTTACTACCCGTAAACTAATAAAGCGATAAAGCGCGCGAACTAAAAGGTATAAGTATACCTTTATATATACGTTTACTATAAGTAAGACGACTAAGGGGTATAGCTACCTTACGCTTAAGCGGCGCTTAATAATTAAGTAGTATTAATAATAAGTATAAGCCCCTTTTTTACTATATATAAGTACGATATTAAGCCGATCTAAATCGCATAAAAAGAAGGACCGCTTACGCTAAACGCAAAGAGCGTATAGAGCCTTATACGAAAAATAAAGGAAGTCGCCGACTTTTTTTAAATAGCGATCGCCGCGTTATAAGTAAGATAAGAGGAGATAGCGAACCGGGCTTATATACCGGCGGAAAGACTTTAAGTAAGTAATAAGGTATAGCTAAATATAAAAAAGTATACTATAAATAAGCCTTACTAAAAGCTTAATTAGCTATACTAAAAGTATACTATAATAAAGGTAGTTAGCCTATATATAGTAAAACTTAATATACTAAAAAGGGTATATAAAAGACTATATATAAAGTTCCTTTACTATATAGCGGATAACCCCTTACTTAGCTAAGTAATTAACGACTATTAGCTACCGCTAGTAATTAAGGAAGATAATAAACTAAAGTATACTATAAAGAAAATTAAGTAAGCTTAGTAAAGATAGATTAAAAAGGGGAGATAGCGCTAAGTCTTAATAAAGTAGTATAAGTATGCTAACTTAATATAGTAGCTAATTAACGACTTTTAAGATATAATCGCCTTAAAGGAATTTAAAGGACGATATAGTAACGTAATAAAGAACGACGGGGGCAAGGTAGAAAGATAATAGTAGGCCGAGCTAAGAAGTAAGAGATAAGATAAAGGAAGTAGCGGAGAAAAGGAGGAAAACCGGGAAAAATAAAAAGAAGTTTCGGGCTATACTTAGTAAATATTAAGACGATTTTAAACAATAAGCATAAAGAGGATATACTATAAACGCGCACTAAGTATAGATAACGATAAGATAAATAAAGGATATAATAAAATATAATAAGATATAAAGTAAATATAAATAAGATATATAAGAAACTATACTTCTCCGCGAATAAAATACTTGCCCGCAGCGGGTATATATCGCGTTTAAAACTCTTATTAATAATAAGAATTAATTTAGCGGTATCGGTTACCTCCCTTAAGACAATATCGCAGCGTAGCTAGGGGATATAAGGGCGAGGGGGTAGCCTACCTCGCACTAGCATTAACCGCAGCGCTTAGCATAACGAAACGCCCTTAAGCTTTACGCACTTAAATAAAGAGCCGAATATACCTTAACGAGATAACGACGCGTAACCCAGCCGGACTATACGCAATACCGATAAAAAGAAGGCCTATAATAAAATCGCGGGTATAGTCCCGTACGCGTAGTTCGACTAAGTATAAGTAGTAGTTAAAACCCTCCTCCGCTTTAAGGAGCGCGCTAAAAGCGCGCCGACTATAGTATAAGCCGACCTTAGGCTTTGTAGGGCTATTTAAAGCGCGATAAAGGAAGCTATATATAAAGAATTAAGATAAGGCTAAGCTTAAGGCCCGGGGGAAGGACTTAAAAAGACTTAAGTAATAGTAGTAGCGGGCCTTAAAAGGCCGGTAAAGTACGACGCGAAGATAAAGCCAGTCCCGCCTTAGTATAAACGCGAGCTAGTAGTAGTCTTAATAAGAGCGACGCTAGATATCTTAAACCGCGAGCCGAAGGATATAGTTAAAGCAATTAACGCGGCGCTTAATATCTCTTCCGCTATAGTAATAAGACGCCTCTTAAGCGGGGATATCGCGATAACGTTTAATATAGCGGCACGACCTTACTAGTAAAACTAAGACTAAGTAAGGAGCGTCTTTAAGCTAAAGGTAGCGATAGCGCGTAGGGCTTATACGGTAATTGCGAAGAATATCCCGGTAAGGGTCTTTAAGATAAATAAAGCGCTCTTAATTAAGGAGATCGCTAATATTAATAAAGTAGAAGTTATATAAGCGCGAGTAATACGCCCTTAAACTAAGACCTTAATAGCTATAACCTTTATTATTAGTATAAGTAGCTTAGCGGAGGCTAATAAGCTATATAATATAGGCCTATTCTTAAAGGCTTAAATATTTTAATATAAGCTATATAATAAGTTAGTTAGACCTACTTAAGTCTATAACTGCTATAAATACAGGCATATCGCTAGACGTTATACCTTAATATAGCTTTACGCTTACTATAAGGGGACCTCTTATATAAGCGGCGAGGATAAGTACCGCGTAAAAAAAAGCGAAATCCCTTATAACTATATATCTTATAGCGGGCAGCACTTAGTATAGTCCCGCACTTATCTTATAGCGGTAAAAGCTTAGGATAAGGTAAGGGATTACTACTTAAACCGTCTATAACGCTTTGCTAGCACTTATAGCTAGCCGGACCCTTAAATCCCCTTTCTCTTTATAAAGGACTAAAGGCTTACTTCGTTATAAGCGCGGAAACGCCTTAAGCGGCTAAGAAAGGACGGGCAGACGCCGTCGGCACCGCCGGCTAAGGTATAGGCAATAAGCACTAACCTAAGTAATATTAAACGATATATAAAGCAACGGAGCGCGTCGCTCTTAACCCGGGCTATTACCTTATCCTAAATAACGAACTTTACCTTAACCCCTTGCATATAAAATTAAAGGTCCTTTATTAAAATATATAAAAGAGATATAAGCTAGCACGACTAGCTCTTAGCTACCGCGCTAAGTACGACGTAATAGCGCTTTAAGAGATAGAGAAAATATAGGGCTTAGGGGCCCTATCTTTAAGGGGCGTACTATACTAGCTAGTCTATAAAGAGGGCTGCAACGCGATATATATTTATAGGAGGCACGATATAAGGACGTAAATACTATAGACCGGATATAATTAAGGGGAGATAACCTTTAGCGACGGTATAAAGCTAAGGTCCTTATACTCGCTACTAAAGGGGATTTAAACGGGCCTAGCTAAGGCCTTAAAAGAGGTTAATAGCTAAGGCCCGCTAGTCTTAATAAGGGACTTTAATATCTATTACCCGCTATAAGACGCTTATAACTAGACTTTTAATAAGGTAGAATAGTTTATTAAGGAGGCCGTATAGCTCTAGCTTAAACTAGCTATACTAAGGGGGGAATATATATATTTCTTTTATAAGTATAAAGATAGCACGATTAACTTTATATAGGCTATAATAGAAATAGCTATATAGTTTATTAGCTTAGACCTAGACCTTATAAGGTCCGACTATATCCCGTAAGTAGTCTTATTTAAGATAGGTTTTAAGCTAAGGGAGGTATTAGTAACGCTAAGGTAAAAGGAGGCGGAGAAGAAAAAGGTAAAGGCGGAAACCCTATCTTAGCTTAGGATATAATAGCCTACGCTCCGTAGCCCGTAGGAGATTAATGCGGAAATAGATAGCTTATATAACGATCTTAATAAAATTACCCGCGCGATAGTCCTATACTAAAAGCAGGCGATCTTAAGGGGCAATATATAGTTTACTTTAAAGGCGGCCTAGGCTACCTAAGTTACAAAAAAGGCCCGGAGACACTATAAGGGATATAGGACCTAAGTAAACTAAGAAGCGCTATAAGAAGCGGCTACGGCTTAAAAGCGAGCCGTGCGCGACGTAAGACGGGAACACTAAAAAGACTTCCTTAAGGAGATTAGCGCTAATAATACTAAGCTATAAAACGTTAAACGATAAGCGCGTCTACGTAGTAAGCTACCCTTAGACCCGGCGCACCTACTATTATTAACCGGCAAGGGCTACGAATACTAACTAACCCCCGACTTTAAAGAGAAAGCCCGATTCTTAGTAAAGCGCTTCTTTTTAGCCGAAGCCGCGACGCTTTTAAGACCTTCTTAACGCGCGGCCGAGAGGGAGCTTATTATAAAATAGCGTATCGACTTTATAGATATATCCTAAGCGATAAGTAAAATAGCGAGTTAAAAGGCGGTAGGCCTAAATAAGGTCCCCTTTAGCTTCCTTAAGCTTTATAGCCTAGCGCTCTTAGCTTAACTAGCGATAATCTTTACGGCTTATATAGAGATATCGCACTTTCCGACTTAGTTCCGGTCTACGAATATAGTAGTGCTAAGAAAACTAAGGAAGAAACCCGGGGTATACCGCACTGCCGGGGGGTAAAGACTTATTTCCTTCTTACTAACGATAAGTAAGATCTTAAAGTAGATCTTAGCTTAAAGACTCGCGACCGCGGCGGAAGCGAACGGGGTCTTACTTAAAGGATAGTTTAAGAATAAAAAGGAGAGGTCTATAAAGGCAGCAATACTTTAAGTAACGGAACTAATACGTATAACGTAAGCTAAAAAAAGGATCGTATTGTTTTTCTAACTTAATATTAAAGGGGCCTTTAATATAGTTAATTATAAGAAACTCTTAAGGGAACTTACCCTCCGGGGCTACCTTAAGTAGTTTATAAGGCTAGCTTATAGCTTTATAAATAAGCGCTACTTTACCCTTTATTTTAATAGAAAAAAGGCTATACCGGTCCGAATTACTACTAAGGTCTTTTAAGGCTTACCGCTATCCTTAATCTTATTCCTTTATTATATAATACCCCTTTATAAAAGATTAAAAAAGCTAAAAGGAGTTTATATTATCGGTTTTACCGATAATACGAATATCCTTAGCGTAGGCCTTAAGGAGGGATCGATAATAGCGCGGCTTAAGGCGGCTTAAGAGGTATACGCTATATAGGTAAAGGAGTTCGCGGTAAACTTTAAACCTTTAAAAAGCGAGCTTATTTACTTTACGAAAAGATATAAGGCGATTATGACCCTTATTCGCCTTAAGGCCGCTATAGTAATGCCGGTTTAAGACGCTAAGCTCTTAAAGGTATAGGTAGACCGCAAGCTTAAGTAAAAGGTATACCTTAATAAGCTACGCACTAAGCTAAAAAGGCAAAACCTAGCCTTTATAAAGCTCGTAGCGTTTATATAAGGATATACCTTACTTAAGGCCTAGGAAGTTTATAGTAAAGTCGTTTAGTTCTTTATATTATACGCTATAGTTACGTTTTATAAGATAACCTTAGTAAATAGAAGGCCCCGCGGGATAGCCGCGAAGTTAGCGCGGGATTAGACCGCCTACCTTTAAATAGTCGCGGGGGCTTACCGGGCTACCTTAGTTTACTAGCTTAAAGCTAAAACTTAAGTCCCGCTAATTAACCTTTACTTAAACTAAAGAATAGCTAATACCCTTAAGAGGCTAAAGGACTTTAAAATCTTAGACTAAATCCGACGTATATCCGCGTTAGTAATAAGACTACTCCGGTAACGTAAATAACGGCTAAGGCGGCCTATACCCTTAAGGCTACCGCTTATAAAGGCATTAAGGGGGGTATAGTCCTAAGTCGGGTCTAGCGAGCTTTAAGAGAAGAAAAGAATAGAGGAAATCCTCTTTAAGGAATAGGCTAAGCGGTAAAGCTTAAAGGAGGAACTTATTAAATAGCGCCGGACTACGCTTTATCTTATAAACCTACCGCCCCGGTTTAATAAGGCTATAGCGCGTAACCGGCACGGGGCGCTGCTTAAGTACTTAAGCTCTACGATTACTTAAATGCGAACTAAAGTAATAAGCTTTAAAGACTTCTTATTCCGCCGCAATATACTTAAAGTAGTATCGCCCCTTTATAGCTATAGGCAACGATAGGATATTATTTACTATGCGATAATAAGCTATAAGCTTATTAGTAAGGTAAAGGGGACGCTATTATAGCGACTTCGTAATGCGGGTAAGGTACGGGCGAAGCTTTAAAAATAAGAGATAGCGGCTATACTAATAAGATAGTTCTTAGGCTTAAGGCGCCTACGATAATTTAATTTAGTAATACGACTATATTAAGGGGAAGATAAGGTATACGCGGCGGCTTTAGCTATACTTTAGTTAAGAGGGGATATATATTAATTAAATCGCCCCCTTAGCTTAGCTTAAAGGAATAACCTACTAATATAATAAAACGCTATAAAGCACTAAAACGCTAAAAACTTCCCCCCCTTAAGACCCCTATTTAGCTTATAAGGCCCTTATCGGACCTACCTTAAGCTAGTGCCTTAGCTAGCTTCCCCCCCTCGGTTCCCCCCCCCTTTTAATACTAGTCTTTTACTTTAGCTAAAGTTTAAGCTTGTTATTATCGTGCCCGGCGCTGTATTAAGCGCAACTAAGAGCGATAGCGGACTTCCCCGTTTAAAGAGTGCTATAAGAACGCCTTACTTAGCTATAACTACGGGTTAAAGTAACGGGCGCCCTCCCCCTCCCGCGCCTATAACGACTTAAGGTCGCGGCGGGAGTAAAAGTAAAAGACGTCGTCTTACTAGCAGCCCGCTAAGGCGTTAGCTTTAAAGCCTACAAGGTTGCTAATACTAGCGTTAAAGGTAGTATAAGGCTAAGCTAGGTAAGGCGACTTAAATAATACTTAATTAACTAAGCGGTATTAAGTATCGTAAGAAAATTAAGGGGGAGAGACCCGGCCTTACTATAAGCAAAAAACTAAAGGTACTTAAGGTTTAAGCTAAGGTCTTTAATATCCCCCTCCTTACTAGCTAAGTTAAGAATAAGGGCGGCGCGGGCACGCTTTAAGGCGTTAGCCGTAAGGCTACTAGCCTTAAAAGCATTACTTATAAGGAGACAGTCTCGCAGTACTACTAATTAAGTAGTAAAGATAGTAGATAGTATAATAAGTTATAGTATTACTTAGCTGCCTACTTTATTATAAGACTAAAGCTTATAGAAGGGAGAGTCTCTTAGCTTTAGTCGCGGGGGCCTATTAACTACCTATTAAGTCGGGACCGAAAGCAAGGCTTTTTACCTAGCGTATTCCCCGCACTTAGTTAGCCTATACTATTAGTACTATTCTTATAATTATCCCCCCCTTATAATAGACGCCCTCGGCTATTTAGTTAAGAGTATATTAAACGCACTATTATAAGGATTTTAGTACGCATAATTAAGATATAGTAGTATATACGCTTAGTAGTCGTATATAATTAAATATAGCGTTAGATACGCGGGGTTATATATAGGGTTATAGTAACGTTAATTGCCCTTAGGTAATTATAGGTATTGCGCCTATATATCGGTAGCAACGCACTAGTTAAAAGTTTATTGTGCGTATTCCCGTACCTTTTGTTTTTCTTCCCCTCTTTAACTCTTCCGCAATTATTTACCGTTAAGTCCTCTATACCTTTTCGCTCCTTATTTAATATATATTCTATACCTCTTTATTATCGCTAATATACCTTATACTTCGAAGCCGCGCTTAACTAATAAGCGCGCCGATTTCCTATATTAAATATAGTATTAACTCTTAAGGGGTTCGCCCTTAAAGCGTTATAGTCGCGACTAAGGTTCTCCTTAAGTCCTTAACTCTCCTTAAGCTAAAAAGGCCGGCACTAGCACTAAGAGAGGTCGGGCTAAGGAGACGCTTAGCTCGCCGTTACCTTATAACGAGGGAGCACCTCCCGAAGAGGTGCCTATACCTAACCCTACGCCTATCCTTAAGGATAAGGCTATTAACACGCCTACTAACGATTAGTAGGCATAAGGTAAGTCCCTTATCCTTAGTACTAGTAGTGCTAATAATAATACTACTCCTTAAGAGTAATAGTAGTAGTAAGACTAATCGGGCCTTAAGATACTAGCGATACTTAGCCGCGACGCTCCGCCCGTTACGCCTCCCCTTAAGGGAGAGCAGCCCGATATAACGGGTAGTAGCGATAGCGATAGCGATAATAAGGCCTAAATTAATATAGGTAATAGTAAGGCTAACGTCCTTATCGTTTTGCGGGCGAAACGTATACGGTTTAAAGCTAAAGCCCGCGCTATCCGTACTAGCGGCGTAATGCCCGCTAAACTTTAGTATATATATTATTTCCGCACCGCTATTACGGCTTACTAAGCATTTAAGCTAAAGCCTATTAAGGTTATAAAAATTAAGTATATTTTCTCTAGCATTACCTTATTAAGGTGCGAGTAGTGCTATCGGCGTATAGCTACTTATAATTAAGTATATTATTAATTAACTATAACTATTAATTAAATTCATTATCGCTATTCGTTAGCTAATCGTTATATAGGCGGCTATACTTATAGCCGGCGACCGTGCTAATATAATCGCTATGCTTAATTATATTCGGGAGCTTAATATACTTAACGTTAACGATACTAACTTTAAGGATAACGATAGCGATAATAACGCCTTTATATTTAGCGAAAAGGCTCGCCGCTATCTCGCTATAATAGCCTAGTATCTTTATAAGGCGTTTAATATTACCGAGATAACTTATCGGAAGGAGAACGGCATTATAAGTACTAAGAAGGATATAACGGTAATTAATATACGATCGATATACTAGCAATTAGCTAACGATCTCCTAGTCTTAGCATAGCGACTATCGCACGCTTATCGATAAGCGGCGCGAGCTGCTTACCCGGTTAACCCCGGCGCCGCCCTTTAGTATTAATATAGCTAGTCCGGAGTACTATACTTAAGAAGCACGGTTAAAACT
The DNA here is from genome assembly GCA_027405785.1 of Ophiocordyceps robertsii. NCBI lineage: Eukaryota > Fungi > Ascomycota > Sordariomycetes > Hypocreales > Ophiocordycipitaceae > Ophiocordyceps > Ophiocordyceps robertsii. Next base: position 16,921 of record JAPEBW010001928.1, read on the forward strand.
CCGGCTACTTATAGGCAATATAGGCTATATATCTTAGCGATACGCCTTACTTATTATAAAGGCGGAGGTAAGTGCTATGCTAATTAAGATATAGCTAATAGAGGAGAGGGGAATACCGATGTTTCCCTCCTTAACCGATATAGATAAGGGGACTATTTAGTAGGTTCCCGCAATGCCGGCGAAGCGTTAATATAGGTAAAGGACGGTTTAGGTTTATCTTTTCTTTTATCTTTCTTTTATCTCTTTTTTATTAATAACGTAAAGTAGTAATAGCTTAGCTTATAGTTTCTTCCCTTTATCGTTATCGTTTTAAGGAGGACTTAGCTTAGCTTTATATTTTCTTTTAGTTATTTGCTCTCGCT
>JAPEBW010001929.1:0-17234 GCA_027405785.1 Ophiocordyceps robertsii
GAAAGGAGGGAGAGGGAGAGAGAAAGGGTATTTATGCCTAAGGACCGTAAGCGGCGGGAAGGCAAGGCGTGCCTTAAGCACTAATAATAGCGGTAAGCAAAGGAGATACGTTATACCGCCTTAGCGCTACTTAAGACGACGTAGCGGCGTAAATAGGCGAGCGCATAACATATCCGACGCCGTAAGGCGATATTAGTCGGGGGAGTGCGTCGGCGTGTAACTATAAGCACGACGAGGACGACCGCACTAATTAACGTTAAGCGCGAAGCGGGGGGCGGGGCGACGACGTTATATACCCCGATACGCGACGGCTTAAAGGGGGGATAGTGTTACGGGCTATGCTATAAGAAGAGCTATAGTTATACTATAGCGGATAACTAAGAGTCGGGCTAACGTATAGCCGAAGTCGTATAAAGCTTTACCCGAACTTAGCTTAACTTCGACCCGAACTTAACTTAAGTACGGGCTACTTAAGCGACCCCTATATAGTACGGAGCTACGTAGCCTAGATAGAGATTTCCCCCTTCCCTCTTTAGCTTTAGATAAATAATTATTCGGCTATATGCTACTAAACTAAGTGTACGTAGGCCCTTAATAGTAAGGGAGATTATTAAACCGGTATACTTAGTAAGCTATGGCTTTTTCCGCTTTTATAGCTTACTTATCTTAAAGTTTTATTTTTAGCGTGTTAAAAAAGAGGTGCTTATTATTTAAGTTAGACTTAAAGGCTAATAAAAGCTTCTTATTAAAGAAAATATTATTTAGTATTTAACTTTTTATAAGATAAGTACTTAATCGTGCGATATAGTCGCTTTTAGCTTAGCGGATATTTAAAGGATTTCCGTTTAAATAAGTAAGAACTACTACTATTACTTATACTTTATAGTATAAGGAAAAAAAAATAAGGCGCGGACTAATTACCGCTAGTTAAGGCCGGTACTATAAACTAATTACCGCTAGTTAAGGCTAGTACTATAAATTAATTATTGCTAGTTAGGCTAGTATAATAAATTAATTACTATATATAAATATATATAAGGGTTTAAAATAGTAAAAAGCGTATCTATTCTTTTAAGTATAGCTAGCTACTTTATACTTAGTTCTTTAAGCTAATTTTAAAGATCTTTAACTATACTATCTTTTTATTTATTATTAGTATATAAATAAACCGTAAATATGCTTATAAAACCGCTTAATAAACTAAGTTTAAGCTTAGATAAAAATACTATTAACTATAATTAAGGAAATCCCTTAAATATTCTAGGATATCCCTTAAAAATTGCGGTAAAGTTTATCTTATATCTTTTAAGGTGCTTTTATAGTAAAAAACGGGTTAAACTATAATTAAGATATTCTGCGGAAATCCTTAAGATATTCTTAAAGGATATTAGCAGAATCCGCTTAGTAGTTTTTATAGTATTTTTTATAGTTAAATATATCGTAAACTATAGTTAAGTAGGCTTTTAAGCCTTTATAGTTATATCTTAAAAACCTTAGCGGGGTCCGATTAATAATATTCGTTATATCTCCTTAAGTAAGCCTTAACAGTACGTGTTTTAAGCGTTTTTATCGCGGGTTTTTATAAGGTTCCTTAAAAGTAAAGTAAGGAGTTTAGGTATAGCTGTTTAGATTTTATAATACTCTTACTATTATTACTATTACTACTACTACTATTATTATTATAACTACTACTATTATTACTATTTGTTATAGTATATATATTATTATATTAAGGAATAAATATAATATACTATCTTTATAGCCTTATAATATATTTTTATATATTTCTAAATATATTCTTTTATTTATACTTTTATAAATAAAAATTCTTTTTATATTATATTATAATATTCACTATGCGCTAAGTTTAAGTTAAGCAAACGACTTTTCAGGGTAATATCCTAGCCCTTATAGCCGCTAAAGCTAAGATAGTCGGCTGCTATAAATAGCGTATTTTTTATACTTACTTTAGTCTAGGCTATAAAGTAAACGGTTTAATATATAACTATAATAATACCGGTAAGCTTATTAGCGAACTTAGCGTTAGCCTCGCAGGCCGCGCGCGTATCGTTAATTAAACGGCTAAAAGTAAAAGTAAAAAGCTTAATATTCTTATTAAGTAAGGCTAAGCTAAGGGCGGCCCCGGACGCGAGAGCGCGGGCTATAGTAGCGCTAGCGCATTGCCGAAGCTTTATCGCTATAAAGGCAAGCTTTATATATATAAAGCGTTTAATAGGCTTATAAGACTTATATAACTCCTTTTAAGCGGCGTAGAGCTTATAAGCTATGTCTTCGCTAATAGCGGTAAGCTATAAAGGGGATTAGCTAAAAAGTAAGAGCGGGATTAATATAAGACTACTTACTTAAAAATAAAAATAGTTACTAAAAGTATAAGCAATATACGCTTTTATAAAAATAGCTAAGAAAAGGTTAATAACGCGGACTATATACGCTTACATAGCGGGCATAGCTTAAGTATATATAAGCTTAGTTTTAGTAGCCTTAGAAAACTATAAGTATATTATCGCTTAATAAGCGGCTTCTATATATATAGTAAGGGATCTTATACTTAGTACCGCAGCGAGCTTAAGCGTCCTTATCCTTAGTATCTTAACTTAGTAGCTTAAGGAGCGGGCTTATATTAAAGTTAAAAAAAGTAACCTTTTTTTTAAGTATAGCGATAGTAATAATAATAGCTTAATAGCGGTAAAAAGATAAAAATACGTTAAAAGCGGGCCGGCGGATATATAACGGGCGCGTAAAAAGGATAGGTGCGTCTTTAATAAAATAAGAAGAAAGGCGTATATACGCGCATAGTATATAGGAGGCTTTATCTTTAAAACCGCGCGCGGGATTAGTAATAAAGCGGCGCGAATATATAATAAGCGTAATTAAAAATATACGCGTACTATAAAGTGCTAAACCTTTATTAAAGGGGCCTGCTTTACGCTTACTTTTTAAGGCCGCGCTACTTATAATAAAGGCGCGGGACAGAATCTTACTTACCCTTCCGCTTTTATATTAAGGAGGCGGCTAAAGAGGGATAAACGATAAGCTATTACTTATACTTTAAGCTTTAACCTTAAAGCTTTAAGCTATAAGCTGCTTAAGTTAAAGACGGCCTTAGCTTAGCTAGGCCGCGTTAAACTGCTTAATAAGCAAGATATACTTATAGCGGAAAGCGTACTCTTTTTCTTTATATAAAGTTCTAAGACTTTATATAAAGCAGACTAGTCGTTAAAAAGGGAAGGTTTTACCTTAAGCACTTTAGTTTTTCCTTCTTATTTTAAAAACATTAAATTTTTAAAAACTTAAATTAAGTCCTTAGTCTAAACTTAATAATAATAATAATATAGTTTTTACTATCTTTTAAGTTTAGCTAGCATTAAAAAAAGTTAAGTTAACTTAAGTTTAATAAGTATAAAAAAGGTTTAAATATAGTTTAAGTTATATACTTACTTAAAGCCTTATAATATAAAGTAAGCTTTATATTTATTACGAAGTAAGTAAAGGCTAATATATAAGTACTAATTATAATATTATAATAATAAGCTATAAAGAGCTTATTATAGAATTTAAACAGCTATTCTTAAACTCCTTACTTTACTCTTAAAAAGACTTACGGAACCCCGCGATAAGAACGCTTAAAGCACGCACTATAAAAGCTTGCTTAAAGAGATATAACGAATATTACTAGTCGGATCCCGCTAAGGTTTTTAATATATAACTACGGAGGCTTAAAAGCGTACTTAACTATAGTTTATAATATATTTAACTATAAAAAATACTATAAAAACTACTAAGCGGATTCTATTAATATCTTTAAAGGATATTTAAGGATTTCCGCGGGATATCTTAATTATAGTTTAACCCGTTTTTAACTATAAAAGCACCTTAAAAGATATAAAATAAACTTTACCGCGATTTATAAAGGATATTTAAGGATATTTAAGGGATTTCCTAAACTATAGTCTATAGTATTTTTAACTAAGCTTATACTTAGTTTATTAAGCGATTTTATAAGAGTATTTATAATTTATTTATATACTAATAATAGATAAAAGAATAGTATAGTTTAAGATCCTTAAAATTAGCTTTAAGAACTAAATATAAAGTAGCTAGCTATGCTTTAAAGAATAGATAAGCTTTTTATTATTTTTAAACCTTTATATACGTGTATATATAATAATTAGTCTGTTATACTAGCTTAACTAGTAGTAATTAGTCCGTATTACTAGCTTTAACTAGCGGTAATTAGTTTATAGTACCGGCCTTAACTAGTAGTAATTAGTCTATGCCTTATCCCCTTATCCTTATATTATAAAGCATAGTAAAGCCTACTTATATATAGCGGGTCTATGTTTATATATATAGACTTAGCCCTCTTTATATAATAAGGCTTAGGCTATAGCTTAAGTCTTTATAACCTTATAAGTTAAAGACTTTAATATAATACCTCCGCTCTTTATACTATATAAAGGGGCTTAAAGCTATTAGCTATTATAAAAGACTATTAGCTATTATAAAGGGCTGCTTAGTCCGCGGCCTTATAAGCGCAGGACTTATATTATAGTAAGTAAGGCTATATAATAATAAGTTTAATAGCTTTACCCGCCGCCGCCGCCCGCTTTTAATTAGCTAGCTACTAATTAAGAGGCTCGTCCGCTTATTAAGCGGCCTTTATATCCGCCTATTATAGCCCGGCGGGTATTAAGCGGCCTATTTATCGTTGCGGTATTCCGCGCCTTAAATTAAAAGCCGTAAAGTATAAATACCTTATCTCTCCGCTTTTAACCCTCTTTTCCTTCCTCTTCCTTTTAAACTAATAATAATAGTAATAATAGTACTAGCAGCGGCGGTAATAGTAATAATAATACTATAAGTATTGCCCTCTTATAAATAAAGCGAGCGCCCTTAAGCTAATATATATAAGAATAATATATCGTTTAAGTTATCGGTGCTTATATTAAAGCTCCTTAACGACCTTAAGTCTTTAAGGTGCCGTACTTATACCGCTACCGCCGCTTATATCGCCGCCGCCTCTTTAGCTATACTTAAGCTAATAACGCCCTTTTAAGTAACTATAATATCGCTAGCCCCCGCAACCCCGGCCCTTAATAGCCTTCTCGCTACTTAAAAGACTACTAAGTTAAGCGCTATCAGTCTACTTTCCTTAGTACGCTTACTTTATACTAACCTTATAACTTAATATAAGCGGTAAGTATTACTTAATACCGCCTATAAAAAGTCTTATATACGCTACTTTTTAAGCGGCTATACTTATTATAAGTAAGCAGGTCGCCTTAGCAGTAGCTACTTTACCTATACTTATACTAGCTATGCTTATAAAGCGGCTTAAGCTATCTTTATTACCGCTAAGTTAGCTTAAAAGGCCGACCTTAATAGTAAGGCGGCTAAAGCATAATTAAAAGCCGCCGCCGCCGCTTACTATTACTTATACTTACTTAAGCGAATAGGCTATATAGTTAAGTAAGCTACCCTCCTTTTTCCTTCTTACTATACTTACTATAGCGATTAGCGCTAACTATTTTTAGTTAAGAATACCGCCTTTATAGCGCTATTAGCGGTGCCTTTCTTTATCCCCGCCGCCTTTATCCCGGCCGCCCGTACTACTTGCTATAGCGCCGTCGCCGGCTCTATCTTACCCGCCGCCGCCGCCGCCCCTTTTAACCCGTTTACCGCCGCCGCCGCGTAGATATCTAAGCTAAAGGGCTATCTCCGCGCTTTAAAGGCCGCCGCCGCCGCCCTTAAAGAGGAGGAGGAGGAGGAAGAGGAGGAGGGGAAAGATAACGATAATAATAAAGAAGAGACTAAAAACGAGGATAAGTAGTGTAAGCCTTAGTTGCCTTACTAGCTAGCCTTAAATATAACTCCGTTTTTCTTTCCGCTTAGTAAGATACTATAAGTAATAAAAAAGCTAAGGTTACTTCTTATTTTTACTTAAAAGGAAGCTATTAGTTGCTAAGCTTATTATTTTTATTTACCGGCTTATAAAAAGCTTCGAACTTTTTTAAAGCGTTAGCGCTTATAAGCTCCTATATAGGCTCTTAAGTTAGGTTTAAGTAGCTATATTACTTAATAAAAACCTCTTATTACTTACTTTTACTTACTTTTTTTTTATAAGTAACCTTTACCCCCTTAATTATAAATTCCTCTTTTTTTTAACTAAATTTATAAAGGGCTAAGGGTTTATAACTACTTATTTAAGTAAAGGGTCTTAAGCTACTTAATATAATAAGTTTATATTAATCTTAATATATATCTTTAAAGGCAACCTTTTAAGCTTTATAACTTATAGGCTAATAACTCTTTATACTATAAACTTTGTATATAGCTAGTTAAGCTTTTTTTAAGCGGCCGGATTAGTAATTATAAAGGTTTAACTAAACCCTATCTTATAATATAAAACTCTTTACTAAAGACTTAGACTTATTAGCATGCCGCTTTTAATTTTATGCGGCCGCTACTATTACTAACTAATAATAGTTTATAGTCTTTTTAAGTTTCTAAATAATGCGAGTAGCCCGAGCTTTTAGCGAGGCAGTTAAGTGCTTTTTCGCCGCTATATTTATTACTTAAAGTATTAAGGAGGGGGGTTTAAAGCTATATAATATAAAAAAAAAGGTTATACTAATAGACGCTTAAGACTTACTATTTAAAGCAAGCTATATAACTAAAAGCTAGTAGTCTTAGTTTACTTAATTCCGGGCTACTATAGCCTTTAAGTAGGCTTATACCTTTTAATTAATACGTTTTAAGCCCTTATTAGTTTATAAGTAATACGCGGAGCTAAGTAGCTAAGTAACTTAAAGTAGCTTATAAAGGTGTTATTAAAAGCGCCTTATTTAATTAAAGCCCTTATTACTTATAATTAAAGTAAACTAGCTATATATCCGCGCCTAGTATTAAAAAAAAACGTTTTATATATACCTCCGCTTTTATAAAAGGTATGAACTTAAGCACTACTTCTTTTTTAAAGTAGTTCTTAATAACTTATATATAGCAATTCCCCTTTAATATAAGCAGAAGGTCCGTTATAAAATCTATTTAGATATATACTTAAAACCGGTTTAAGATTAATAGCTATTTAAGGAGCCTCTTATAAAGCGCCCGCTAAATCTTTATATAGCCGTAGATATTATAGTTATAAAGGAAGTAGTATACGTAGTGCTATATAAAGGGCTAATAAAAGTCCCTTGCAAGCCTTACCGCTATGTCTTACTAGCTAAGGTAGCTAATAATACTAAGGTTATAGATTAGCTATATTAGCTTCCCTTAAAGCTCGTTTCTTAGCTTATCCTTTCGCGGGGCGTTCTTTTTATCGGCTTTTATTATATAAGAGGCGCTTAGTACTTATAACCTACCCTTTTAATAAAGGTGCCCCCTTAAGTTAATATAGTAGTCTACTACCTATACCTTAATTTATAACTTCGGATTTAAGGAACGTACGCTAAAGTTTATAGCGCGCCGTACGCTTTTATATATACGGTCTTAAGAAGCTAGCTTATCTTAAAGACGCTAAAGGCTCTTATCTTAAAAGATCCTTACCGCTTAAGCGCCCGGGCTTACTTAGTTCTTTAAACTCAGCGCCTTAAAAGTTGCTAGTAAAAAGGGCGGGATACCCGCTTTTAATATAGCGGGCGGGTCTACCCCTTTAAGCAAGGGGGTTAAAGGCTCTTTAATAAAAGTATTAAATAAAGGGGTTAAAGGCTCTTTAATAAAGGAGACCTTAGTATATATATATAATGCCGCTTATAGAATAAGCTATAAATCCCGCGCCTTAATATCCGCGTTTATAGTACGGTCTTAGTTTTAATAAAAAAGCGCGTTTAAGATAGCGGAGTCTTAACCCGGCCTATACTAAATCTAAAAGTTAAAGCGGGATAGGTACTTAGCTTAATAAGCTTACCCCTTAAAGAGGTGCTAGTAAGTTATAAAATACTTAAGGTTTTAGTAGTTTATAAGGACTTTAAAGCTTTTATAACTATAAAGCTCCGCTTATTATTACTTAAGATAGCTAATAATAATAAGTATCTCTTTATTATAAATAGCGTAGTTTCTTTCCGCTAAAGTTAGCTTCTTTAATTAAAAGGCTATAGGCTGCTTTTACTCTTTTACTTTTTATAAGAGCGTGCTTTTAAGCGCTTAGCTACTATAGTCCGCCTTTACTATAATAGTATAGTTAAAATCTTATTAAAGTAGTATAAAGGCCTAGGAAAATAAGTCCTTAAGCGTATAAAACGCGCTTTCTTATATAGGTCCTTAATAAAAAGCTACCTTTTTACTTATAATCTTATTTTATAGTATAACAATTTTAAAAAACCCGTAGATAAATATATAATAGTAATTAGTAAAGCTTAAAAAGCTTTATATACTAATTTACATTATTTAAGTATCTTAATTTTAAATTGCTTAAATCTTTATAAGGCCGCTTAAATGCTTATACTAGTATAGATTATAAACTTAAAGTATTTTATACGCTTTACTTCGAATTCGCACTTATTTAAGTTAAGGTATAAGCTAAAAAGGTAAAGGCGGTTTAAGACTTTCCGTACTTACTATATATAGTCCTTATATAAGCCGCTACTATAAATAAGGATATTATTAATATAAGCGGAGGCGAACTTATTAAGGAAATTATAAAGAACGTTATTAATATAACGTTAAAAGGTAGCTAGTGCCTTAATAAGACTAAAAGAGGTTATTAGCTACTTAAATAAGCTATAATAAGTGCGGAAGGCTATCTTTTACTCCTTACCCTCCGTAATCCGCACTTTATAAAACGCTTATATAACGTTAAGCTTAGTAAACTACTTCGCTTTTAATAAGTTACGGAGTATATTAAAGATTAAGGGGAGCGGGTAACGGTCCGGCCGTATAATTGCGTTAAGGGCTTAATAGTTAAAGTAAAAGCGGATTCCGCCCCTTAGTTTTTAAACGAAAAGCACTAAGGCGCTTACTTTTAAGCTACTTACTTAAATTAACCCCTTATTTAAAAGGTCTTAAAGCGTCTTCTTAAGTACTAATAACTCGGCCCGTAATATGCTATATAGCGGCTTAAAAGGCGTAAGGAACTCCCTTCCCCGCTTACTTATATAAATAAGAATCTTATAATTAACTCTTAGCTTATAAGAGTTAAGCTTATCGGCTTTATGCTTTATAAAAAGCGGCAATAAGTTATAAAGGCACTATAAAACTACCTTTTATAAGTCTATAAGCGATTTTAGCGTCTTAGTCTTTAAGGCCTTATTAATATTTATAAGACTTATAGCGTAGATCGCTATGTTAGCGGCGGCCTTACTTTCTTAGCGTATAAGCTATTAAACCGTGCTTATAAAAATTAAGGCGAGTATCTTAAAGGTATCCGCTAGTCTTAGTATAGCCCCTGTCTTTTTAAAGGCGCTATTAATATAGCGTAGTTATATCTCCGCTAGGCCGAACTATAGCTTTTTTTAGTATAAAACTAAAAAGAACTACGTATATATAAGCTAAGGCTTCCTTAAGATTAAAGAGAATTTAAACTTTAGGATTATATATACTATAATAAGCCTTAAGCAGCCGGCTACTTTTATAGCTAGCTAAGTAATACCTTTTAACTCCGCACTTTTTATTACGCTTAAGGCGCCCTTTACTTAGCGCGGGGTAATCTTCTTAATAAGCACTTATATTTAATATATAAACGCCTTATAAAGGGCGGGGTCTTTATTATTTAAGGCAAGCTAAGGTAGTATATTAATCGCTATAAAGCGGATTCTTATAAAAAGACGCTTTACCGGCTAATATAAGCACTTTATAGCGAAGTAAGAGCTTGCTTTATAGTATAAGTATTAGCCGTTAGCACGCCGTTTTTAAATCTTATTGCTAAACACCTATTTAGCCTACTACTAAAAGGACTAGCCTATTAATATAAAAAAGGTTAAGGTTATAGATACCTTTTTAAGCGTTTTATGCGGTTAGTTCTTATTATAGTTATAAAGGTATCGCTATTAATATTAATAGTAAGCGCGTTTTATAAGAAGGGGGTAACTTTATTATTACGGAATTTAGACAGCCACGCCCGGACTCCTTACTTTACTTTTAAAGAAGCCCTACGGAACCCCGCAATAAGAACGCCCGGAGCACGCACTATAAAAGCTCGCTTAAGGAGATACGACGAATATTACTAGTCGGACCCCGCTAAGGTTTCCGGGATATAACTACGGATAGTTAAGAGCTTACGTAACTATAGTTTATAACGTATTTAATTATAGGAGATACTATAAAAACTATTAAGCGGATTCCGCTAGTATCTTTAGGGGATTTCTAAGGATTTCCGCGGGATATCCTAACTATAGTTCGACCCGTTTTTAACTATAAAAGCACCTTAAAAGATATAGGATAAACCTTACCGCGATTTTTAAGGGATTTTTAAGGATATTTAGGGGATTTCCTTAACTATAGTTTATAGTGTTTTTAACTAGGCTTATACTTAGTTTATTAAGCGATTTTACGAGGATATCTATAGTTTACTCTACGTACTATAAATAGTATAGTTAAAGATCCTTAAAATTAGCTTAAAGAACTAAGTATAAAGTAGCTAGCTATACCTTTAAGAAATAAATAAGCTTTTTACTATTTCTAAACCCCTATATACGTTTACGTGCGGTAATTAGTCCGTTATACCGGCTTAACCGGTAGTAATTAGTTTATAGTACCGGCCTTAACCGGCGGTAATTAGTTTATAGTACCGGCCCTAACTAGTAGTAATTAGTCCGCGCCCTATCCCCTTATCCTTACGCTATAAAGCGTAGTAAATAGTAGTAATTCCTACCTATTTAAACGGAAATCCCTTAAATATCCGCTAAGCTAAGAGCGACTATATCGTACGATTAAGTACTTATTTTATAAGAAGTTAGATACTAAACGATATTTTCTTCGGTAAGAAGCTTTTATTAGCTTTTAAGTTTAACCTTTATAATAAGCACTTCTTCCTTAACGCGCTTATAATAGAACTCCGAGATAAGTAGGCTATAAAAGCGGAAAAGGCCGCGGCCTACTAAGTATACCGGTTTAATAATCTCCCTTACCCCTTTTTAAGGTACTATACCGCGATAGCCTACGGAGCTAAATAAGATATAAAACGAGTCCTGCTTAGCTAAGCTAAGACTACTACCCTTTAAGAGGCAATCCGCTTTTAAAATACTAATAAAGGATAGACTATAAAACGATAAAATCTATACGACTAAGTAAACTAAATTTAGTATTACTTAAACGGATCGATTATCCTCTAAATAGAAAAAGTAAGGATAAGCCGACCTTAAAACTATCCGGCTCCCCGCCCGCTAAATACCCTTTAGATTAAGCCTATAATAAAGTTACTTTTTCCCCGGGACGATAAGCTTAGCGGATATTTTTACCGCATACTATTAATAAAGTTTAGCTTAAAGGCCTTAACCGGAAATCCGCCTTAAAGGATACTTAGTAGTTTCTTAGTTTAGTATTACTATTTAGCCTTATCCGCTATAGCCGCGCTAACTAAGGCATTTTCGGGACTCTTAATTAATAAAAACGAGCTTCTTACGCCGGGGGCCTTATAATATACCGGATTCCGGGACGTATATAAAACGGAAGGTTAAGCGCTTAGCAAGAGTATTAAGACTAAAACCTTAATAATAAGCGATAAAGACGCGGTAAGCGATACCTTTAGCGGGCTAAACCTATCTATACTAAGCGCGTAGATACTAAGACTAAGTATAGCCTTAAGCCCCTTAGTAAGAATAGTAGTAATATTAAACGAATAATTCTTTAGTCTCCTTTAAGCACTAAGAAAAGAAGACGCGCTTATTAAGCCTTAAGAAAAACCTTAATTATAAGCCGAGGATATAAGGAGATTTAACTTATTAAGACCTTTAAAAGCATCCTTTAACGAAGTTTAAGAAGACGATAAAGCTAGTATATTTTAAGGAGTTAACCGTTTTATTAACTTTATCCGCTAAAACGCTAGTAAAGGCAAAGCTTATTCGGACGAATTAGCTATTTAACTGCCCTCCTTCCTTTAAAGAAGTGCGGCGGAATAGTATTTTAAGGACCTCTCGGAACTATAATAAGAAGAACTTAGTAAGCTTAGCGTTAGACTAAGCTAATAGATATCCGCCTTATAAAAACGGTTCGGAATCCGCTTAAATATAGTAATATAAGCACTTAATAAAGAGCACTTTACTATTAAAGATATAGTAATAAGATCCGACTTTAAGTCTTAGATATTACGCTTACGATATAAAGCTAAGGCCGCGCTTTACTAGCCGGACTACCTAATTATAGTAATCTATTAAAAGCTAGACGTCTACTTATAAGAATCCTTATAACGCTTAGTAGGGAATAAGGATATTAATAGATAGATTAACGAATATAAGGAAATTCTTTCTTAACTATAAGTTAAATATACCTAAGGATCTTAAAAGTACTTACTAGCGCGAAAGAAATAGGTCTAACTTATAGAAAGGTAAAAGCTAATTAGCTATACCTTATATATACTTAAAGGATAGTCCGGGACGCCTTAGCTATCTATTAAAGGCTCGCTAAGACTAAGGGTTATGTTTTTAAACCGCTTAGTAAAGGCGGATATACCTCGGACCTTATAGCGCTCGCTAAGTTAAGGAAGAAACCCGCTTAAATAGCTAGGAATATAAGTCGAGGTCCTCCGGCTAAAAAGAGAAAGGACCTTTAAGACTATATGCTTGCTAACGTTAAAGCTAAAACGGGTATACCCTATAACTAAAAAAGGTACTACGGTAAAAACTAACGACTATTTAAGGGATAAAGAGTATAATACGGAAAGAGCTTAATCGGACACCGATAAAAGCTTAAAGGAAACCGCAATCTACATTATAGTAGACTTAGTATAAAAGGCCGATAAAGCGTGCGGATTTTACGGCGAAGTATTCCCTTAAAAGAATAAGCTCTATTAATACGTCGAAGATAAACACCCCCTTAACCCTTACCACGACGTTGCTATATAAAGACATAGCTTAGCATAGCAAGTAGTTATTTAAAAGCTATAAAACGTTTAAATAGTTAAGGCTTCCTTTAACGTTTAGCTATTAAACCTTAATAGGCCGTTACGATTTACCTATATATACTTACTAGTCTACGGAAAAGAAAGGCCTAGGATAAGTATTAAAGCCTATATAGATACCGGGGCAGACTAAAGCCTTATTTAAGCCGACTTAGTAAAGACCTTTTAAGATATAACTATAAACTCCTCTTAACGAATTCCTATTTAAGGAGTAAGAAGGATAGCTACTATTAAATAAGCGGAATTTACCGCTTATATACTAAGAAGGCTAGACGGTAGCCTTACGGTTATAAAAGTAAGGATCGGCGCTTAAATAATAAAACGCTTAGCGGCTAATATATTGCTTAGCTAAGACTTTTTAGTTCCTTATTAAAGGGACCTTATTAACTCTACGTTAGTCTTATAAATCGGGGCTTATAAAGGGATTAAAGCCGAAGTTAAGATAGTTTAGCTAAGACTAGCGATATATAGATAGGTAATTTACTTAGTTACTATAACGATTTTAGCTAGTTCTAGCTACGCTTTACTTATATAGGTCTAGGCGCCGCTATTAAAGCGTAATATAATATTTTTCCCTAATAACCTTAAGCTCGCCTAGATAATAATATAGGATTATAAGAGCTTTATAGCGATAAACTATTTTAAGGAACTACTAGTACTTTACTAAGGCTAAAAGGTAAGGATAATTATAAACCTTAATAAGCAGTTCTAGCTATATAAGGAGGTTAACGCCACGGCTCCCTTAGCGGAAGCCTTTATAGAAAATCCGAATAAAATAAACCCCGCTAAGGACTTCCTATAAAAGGATCTTACTATAAACTATAAACTTAAGATCGGCTAAACTAAGGACCTACCCGAACTTACTACTAATAAGGGCGTTTAGATCTATACTAAAGACTTAAAATATGTATTAAAAGTCTAAGATATCCTTTAATCGTTTCCCCGCTTTTAAAAGGATAAAGGAGTAGTATATATAAACGAATCCGAATATATACGCATTCCTTTAGTAAAAGGATAGCAATACTAATAAGTCGTATTAAGATTATACCTATTAAGCGATAAAGATAAGAAAGTAGTAAATACGATATTCGGCTAGCTAACCGTATAAGGCCGATTAAAACGAGTTTATAGGCTAACCCCGTTCGCGGCGCCGGTATTTATAGTATAAAAGACGGTAAACGGAAAGGAAAAGGGATAAGTAATTATAGACTTATGGGGGATTAACGCTATTACTACCTTAAACGCTTACTTAATGCCCCTTTAAAGCGATATAATTAAACGCCTTTAAGGAAAGAAGTTTATTAGTGCGGTAAACGCATAATCGTTTTTCTATTAGTTTTTAGTTTACTAAGACTACTAAGAAAGGTTTATAGTTATAAGTTATCGCGGGCTAAAAAGATTACTAGTAATACTTATAGGCTTTAAGAACTCCTTAGTATACGTTTAAAGGTTTATTAATAACGTCCTCCGTAAATACTAAGAATACGTAGCGGCCTATATTAACGATATTATTATCTGCTTTAACACGGCTGAAGAATACCTTTAATATCTAAAAGCCGTATTCCGCGCTTCCTATAACTATAATATTACCTTATCTAAACTAAAGTCCTTCTTAGCATACTTATCCGTATAGCTCTTCGGATATAAGGTAAACGCTATTAGCTTAATAAATATAGACGAACGCGTGCGAGCTTTAAGGGATATCGCGTTTTTAAAGAACCTTTAATAGCTTAAGAAATAGATCGGCCTTACTAAGTAGCTACGCTATATAGTCCCGTATTTTGCTAAGGAAGTCGACGTCCTATAAAAACGAAAGATAGAGCCGCTTTAAGTAAGATAGGAAGACGGAGTCCCCTTAAGGGGCTAAGAACGGGCTTAATATACCGCGAAAGCCGCTTTCTAGCCTACTTTAAAAGAGGAAGAGGCCTTCGCGATTTTAACTAAGAAACTTACTAAGCCTTAAACAATTTACTACTTTAACCCCGCCCGATAACTATTTATTTAGATCGATATATCCTAAGAATATAAAGTAGCGGCTATAGCTTTTTACTTAAAAGAAGGCACGGAATAGGATAAAAAGACGCTACTAGCCCGGACTAAGGTCTAGCTTATTGTTTACTTAAGCCGCGCCCTTTAAAGCGGAGAACCTTAATACTAGCCTATAGAACTTAAAGTAGCCGGTTTAATATAAGCAGTATATAAACTACGCACTATAGTACTATTCGTAAGAATACTATAAGTAGTCGTCTTTACCGACTACGCGAGCACTTACGGAATTATATACTAGAAATCCCTATTTTCTATTAATATAAAATCTAACGATAAGCTAGTCCTCGCGTCTTAATACTTAAGCTAATTCCCGCTTAAAGTATACTATATCCTAAGCGTCGAAAACATTATACCGGACGCGCTCTTATATCTACCGCACTAAGATAATAGGCCGGTATCCTTAAACTAAGAAGGGGAATTAAAACGTATCTAAAAAGACAAGATAACGGACTATATATTCCTCTATATAGAAGTATTAATCGAATTACTACTCCGCTAAAAAATAATTAACGGATATACGGAAGATATATAGTAAGCAAAAATCATAGCGTAGCTTAGTAATAAGGACGGGGTCCTTAAACTTTTATTCTTTTAGTCGTAAGGGTTACTATACTTTACGGAGAACGATAAACATAAGAGACTATATATCCTTAAGACCTACGCTAAGGAGATCGTCGAAGATACCTACGCTAAATACTTTTATACTAGCCGCACCTATATATAGTAAGACCTATCTAAAAGCTTCTTAATCCTATAGCTTAGTAAATATATAGATAAGGTTATAAACGGCTATAATGCTTATTATTATAACTAAACCGATTAAAGTAAGACGCTAAAGTAGCTTATCTTAATTTAAAGCTTACTAGTTCTATACTATATAATAGCGATAGACTTTATTACTAGGCTTTTAGTAGTCTAAGCCGAATAATCCTTATAAAAAGATCTTATAAGGAACTTCTTTAGTACCTTACTAACTATAATTAATAAATTCTTAAAAATATATCTCCTTATCCTAAGTAACGATTAGTTTATAGCGGAAGACTAAGTATAAGCGTTATATACCGAACTACTCCGCGCTAACTAAGGGATTCCGAAGGGGATAATCTTTAACTAAGATATAAAGTTTACCTTAGTATTTTAATAGACCTTATAGCAAGCCTTCGGATTAAAGCTTTTTATATCTACCGCTTAGTACCCTTAAACCGACGGCCTATTAAAAAGGCGAAACTAGACTATAGAAATCGCGCTATAATTCTTTACCGCCGATTTCCTAAACCTACGCTAAACTAATACGCTAGTCGCTTTTTAGTTTAGCCTTAATAATTCCTTCTTCTTAATAATTTACGCGGCCCTTAGTAAGCTTATTATAAGGATAAGAATAAATAACGGCCTTCGGTTTTTAAGTAACTACTTATACTTATAAAACTAAGAGGTCCTATAAAAAGAAGCTAAGTTAGCTATTGCTTATGCTTAAGCCGCTATAAAGGATAGATATAATAAGAAACACCGCCCGCTAGAATTTAAGCTTAGCGATTAAGTCTAGCTATAGCTTAGTAAAGGCTACTATATCGCGGATAGTAAACTAGTAAAGCTTTAAGAAAAACGCACTAAGCCGTTTAAGGTTACCGCTAAAGTAAGATAGCTTATATACCGGCTAAATATAAAAAGGTCCTTTAATATTTATTTAGTCGTTTTAGTAGTATAATTACGCTTAGCGGACGAGCTAGTTATACGCTTAAGATCGGTTTAAGATAAAGGGATACCTTACTTAAATAAGTAAGAAGTAAAACAAATCTTATAAAGCTATATAATAAAAAAAAGCGGCGGAAAGCTAAAAAAGGAGTTCCTTATAGCTTAAAAAGGCTAGCTAAGTAGCTATAACTTATAAGTAAATAAAAAAGCGGTCTTCTCGCTAAAGATCGTAAAAGCCTTTAAAAAGGCATAAAAGGAGTTAGCTACTTAAGTAGTTCGGACGAGAGTATAATACGCGGCCCTTATAACTTAATACAAAACTCTCTAACTAAGAGAATTAAGCGGTTAGGCCTAAGCATAAGACTTAAAAGCTACTATAAGTTATAAGAAACTATAACTTACTATGCTTAAGGTAATT
>JAPEBW010001930.1:0-17230 GCA_027405785.1 Ophiocordyceps robertsii
GGGGCGCTAAGTAATAGCTTTATAGTAACGTCTTTACGCTATATTAATAGTACTTTATTATTATTCTTTTAATAGTTTTTTCGGCCTACTTAGCTAATAGTAGCTAAAAGGCTTAAGATAGCTAATAAGCGGCTTTTATCGTAAATCCTTACCTCTTATTTAATTATATATCTTTAACTTTATTAAGGCGATTAGCGTGTTTAGCTAAAACTTATAGTAAATTTTCTAACTTTCCTTTAAGACGTATATTTAAGCCTTTATTAAGTAGTAAGGAGTCTCTATACTAAGAAATACTTAAATTCCTTAATAAGATATATTATAAAAGACTAGCTTTATTTAAGCCTTATTTTATATTATTATCTTACTTACCTTTTTACGCTATTTTTAATCCTCCGCTAAATTTCCTATATTACTTACTAGCTTTATAAGCCGCTTATAAGCGAGATATTATATCTTACTTACTACCGCTATTATAATTATCCCCCGCTTTCCGTTATTAGGCTTTCCGACTTATTATCCTTCTTATATAGCGCTATTATTTACGCCTTTCCGCTAACTAACGCGCGTTTAGCTACTAAGAAGGTATTAAAGTAAAGGTAGGCTATCTTATTAATATTAATAAGTATAGTTAGCACTAAGGTATTAAACGTTTATATTCCCGCTTAAAAGTAAGTAATAAGGTCCTTAATAGCCTTAATACTTAACTCTTTACTTTTAAGGTTTTAAATATACTTAATAGTCTTAAAAAACCTCTTTATAAAAGGGGCCTTAAAGGTAAGAATATAGAGCGTATAGTTAGTATAGTTAATAAAGCGGATATTAAAGCCTAGGAATTTTATTACTTAGGTTAAAGTTAAGTCGCGTTTAGACTTTTTATAAGCTTATAAGTAAAACTTAACGTAGTTTATAGCTAAGCGGAAACTCTTAATTATTATAATCTTATCGCTAGAATATAAGCCCGTAAAGCTAAGCTTATTAAGGATTATATTAGTTATTATTAACGGCTTTTATAAGATTAAGCAGCGGAATATATTACGAGGCTAGTTATCGCTATCTCCTTTAGTTAAGGAAAGATAGCGGATAGACTATAATAAAGCGCTTATATGCTTTTATATAGCTAAGCTAAGCATAATAGCGGGTAAAAAGAGCGTTTACTAAGTAAGACCGAATAAGTCCTTAAAGCTTATAGCGGCTATAAGCTAAGAAGGGGATTTTATAGTATAAGCTAAACCGCGTATAAAGTAAGATAAGGTTTTAGCTATAGTAGCTTAAGACGCTGCTATAAACTTAGCTATAAACTAATTAAGCTAGGCCTTAGATATATAGTTAAGGATAGCGTAAATATCGTTTTAATCGTTTAGCTAAAGCGGGTTTCCGCTAGCTATAGCGGCTATTATAAATCTTAAGACTATAGCGAGGTTAGCTAACTTAAAAGCATTAAGTATTAGCTAGTTATTCCGCTAATAAAGATTTCTAGCTACGCTTTAAAAATATATAAGCAGCGGGGGCTTTTAAATAGTAAGAGTTAAGTAAGAGGTATAGCTAAGTTACTGCGAAACCGGCTATTTAGACCACGCTATAGTATAAGGCCGGGAGGCGAGTTATTTAAGTTAAGTATTTAAAGAGAGTAATATAAGCTATCCTTTATAGTGCTATAGTTTAAGTTAAATCTATTAGCTTAAGCGCGGTTATAAAAAGCGGCGTAAGTCTATATAGAAGCTTAAACTTAAAGGTTTTAACTTTTATTAAAAGACTTAAGGCTATAAAGGATAGCCGCCTTATTTTTATAAAGCTTAAGCGCTCGCTTATATCCTTTATATTAAAGGCGTAAGGGCTTATAAGAAAGCGGGCTAAAAAAGTAGTTATAAAATAGCTAATCTTAGCTATAAAAAATATAAAATAATAAAAAGACTTAAAATAAGAGTATAAGAATTATAAGCTTAAGGTAAAGAAAGTTATATATATAAGAGTAAGCAAGGTATAGCGGGCTATAACTAGTAGTAAAGGGAAATATAGTTATAAAAAGAAAAAAAGAAAGGAAAAAGGGCGGGTAGCGGAGAGAATTTAAATAAGTATATTATATAGCTAAAAAGGCCTTATTACTTAAAGTAAACGGCGGTATATTATTATTAAAATATTTAATTACCTTAAGCGTAGTAAGTTTTAGTTTCTTATAACTTATAGTAGCTTTTAAGTCTTATATTAAGGCTTAACCGCTTAATTTTCTTAGTTAAAGAGTTTTATATTAAGTTATAAAGGCCGCGTATTATACTTTTATTTAAACTACTTAAGTAGCTAACTCTTTTTATACTTTTTTAAAGGCTTTTACGATCTTTAATAAGAAGACTGCTTTTTTATCTATTTATAAGTTATAGCTACTTAGCTAGCCTTTTTAAGCTATAAAGAACTCTTTCTTTAGCTTTCCGCCGCCTTTTTTTATTATATAGCTTTATAAGATTTATTTTACTTCTTACTTATCCGGGTAAAGTATCCCTTTATTTTAAACTAGTCTTAAGCGTGCCGCTAGCTCGTTCGCTAAGTATAGTTATACTACTAAAACGACCGGATAAATATTAAAGGACCTTTTTATATCTAGCTAGTATATAAGCTATTTTACTTTAATAATAATATTAAACAGCTAAGTATATTTTCTTTAAAGCTTTATTAGTTTACTATCCGTAATATAATAGCCTTTACTAAGCTATAGTAAGACTTAATCGCTAGGCTTAAATTTTAGCAGGCCGTATTTCTTATTATATCTATTCTTTATAGCGGCTTAAGCGTAGGTAATAGCTAACCTAGCTTCTTTTTATAAGACCTCTTAGTTTCGTAAGTATAAGTAGTTATTAAAAAACTAAAAGCTATTATCTATTCTTATCCTTATAATAAGCTTACTAAAGGCCGCGTAAATTACTAAGGAGAAGGAATTATTAAGGCTAAACTAAAAGGCGATTAGTATATTAGTTTAGTATAAGTCTAGGAAATTAGTAGTAAAGAATCGTAGCGCGATTTTTATAGTTTAGTTTCGCTTTTTTAATAAGCCGTTAGTTTAAGGGTACTAAGCGGTAAATATAAAAAGCTTCGATTTAAAGGCTTACTATAAAGTCCGCTAAAATACTAAGGTAAACTTTATATCTTAGTTAAAGATTATCCTTTTTAAAATCCCTTAATTAGCATAAAGTAGTTCGGTATATAATACTTATACTTAGTCTTCCGCTATAAACTAATTATTGCTTAAAATAAAAAGATATACTTTTAAGAATTTATTAGTTATAGTTAGTAAGGTATTAAAAAAGTTCTTTATAAGATCTTTTTATAAGGATTATTCGGCTTAAACTACTTAAAGCCCGGTAATAAAGTCTATCGCTATTATATAATATAAAACCGGCGGGCTTTAGATTAAGATAAGCTACCTTAGCGTCTTACCTTAATTAGTTTAGTTATAGTAGTAAGTATTATAGCCGTCTATAACCTTATTTATATATTTATTAAGCTATAAAATTAAGAAGCTTTTAAATAGATCTTACTATATACGGGTACGGCCGGTATAAAAATATTTAATATAGGCGTTTTTAACGATCTTTTTAGCGTAGGTCTTAAGGATATATAGTCTTTAGCGTCCGTCGTTTTCTATAAAGTATAGTAACCCTTATAACTAAAGGAATAAGAGTCTAGGGACCCCGTCCTTATCGCTAAGTTACGCTATAATTCTAAACTACCGTATATCCTTTATATATCTATTAATTATTTTTTAGCGGAGCGGTAATTCGATTAATACTTCCGTATAGAGGAATACGTAGTCCGTTATCTTATTTTCTTAAATACGTTTTAATTCCCCTTCTTAGTTTAAAAATACTAGCTTATTATCTTAGTGCGGTAAATATAAAAGCGCGTCCGGCATAACGTTTTTAACGCTTAGAATATACTATACCTTAAGCGGGAATTAGCTTAAGTATTAAGATATAAGGACTAGCTTATTATTAAATTTTATATTAGTAAAGAATAAGGATTTTTAGTATACGATTTTATAAGTGCTTATATAGTTAATAAAGACGACTACTTATAGCGTTTTTATAGATAGTACTATAATATATAACTTATATACTACTTATACTAAACCGGCTACTTTAAGTTTTATAAGCTAGTATTAAGGCTTTTTACTTTAAAGGGCGCGGCTTAAGTAAACGATAAGCTAAACCTTAGTTTAAGCTAGTAGCGTCTTTTTATCTTATTCCGTGCTTTTTTTTAAGTAAAAAGCTATAGCCGCTACTTTATATTCTTAGGATATATCGATTTAAATAAATAGTTATTAAGCGGGGTTAAAGTAATAAATCGTTTAAAGCTTAGTAAGTTTCTTAGTTAAAATCGCGAAGGCCTCTTTTTCTTTTAAAGTAAGTTAAAAAGCGGCTTTCGCGGCGTACTAAGCTTATCCTTTGCCTATTAAGGGGACTCCTTCTTCTTATCTTACTTAAAGTAGCTCCGTTTTTCCTTTTTATAAGATGTTAACCTCCTTAGCAAAGTACGGGACTATATAGCGTAGCTACTTAGTAAAGCCGATCTATTTCTTAAGCTATTAAAGGTTCTTTAAGAACGCGATATCCCTTAAGGCTTATATATATTCGTTTATATTTATTACGCTAATAGTATCTACTTTAGATCTAAAGAGCTATATAAATAAGTACGCTAAGAAGGACTTTAGTCCGGATTAGGTAATATTATAGTTATAAAAGGCGCGGAATATAGCCTTTAAATATTAAAGGTATTCTTCGGCTATATTAAAGTAGATAATAATATTATTAATATAGGCCGCCGCGTATTTTTAGTATTTACGGAGGATATTATCGATAAACCTTTAAAGGTATACTAAGGAGTTCTTAAAGCCTATAAGTATTACTAGTAATCTTTTTAGTCTACGATAGCTTATAACTATAAACCTTTCTTAGTAGTCTTAATAGATTAAGGACTAGTAAAAAAACGATTATATATTTACTATATTAATAAACTTCTTTCCTTAAAGGCGTTTAATTATATTGCTTTAAAAGGGCATTAAGTAAGCGTTTAGGGTAATAACGGCGTTAATTCCTTATAAGTCTATAATTACTTATCCTTTTTCCTTTTTATTTACTATCTTTTATACTATAAATACTAACGCTACGAATAAAGTTAGCTTATAAACTTATTTTAATCGGCCTTATATAGTTAGCTAGCTAAATATTATATTTACTACCTTCTTATCTTTATCGCTTAATAAGTATAATCTTAATATAACTTATTAGTATTACTATCCTTTTACTAAAGAAATATATATATATTCGGATTTATTTATATATACTACTCCTTTATCCTTTTAAAGGCGGGAAAACGATTAAAGGATATCTTAAACTTTTAATATATATTTTAAGTCTTTAGTATAAATCCAGACGCCTTTATTAGTAGAAAGTTTAAGTAGGTCCTTAGTTTAGCTAATTTTAAGTTTATTGTTTATTATAAGATCTTTTTATAAGAAGTCCTTAATAAGGTCTATTTTATCCGGATTTTTTATAAAGGCTTCCGCTAAGGGAGTAGTAGCGTTAACCTCTTTATATAGCTAAAACTACTTATTAAAGTCCGTAATTATCCTTACCTTTTAGCTTTAGCGGAGTATTAGTAGTTCTTTAAAATAGTTTATCGCTATAAAGCTCTTATAATCCTATATTATTATCTAGGCGAGCTTAAGGTTATTAAGGAAAAATATTATATCGCGCCTTAATAGCGGCGCCTAAACCTATATAAGTAAGGTATAGCTAAAACTAGCTAAAATCGTTATAGTAACTAAGTAAATTACTTATTTATATATCGCTAGTCTTAGCCGGACTATCTTAACTTTAGCTTTAATCTCTTTATAGGCCCCGATTTATAAGACTAATATAAAGTTAATAAGGTCCTTTTAATAAGGAACTAAAAAGTCTTAGCTAAGTAATATATTAGCCGCTAAGCGTTTTACTATTTAAGCGCCGATCCTTACCTTTATAACTATAAGGCTAATATTTAGCCTTTTTAGTATATATATAGTAAATTCCGCTTATTTAATAGTAGCTATCTTTCTTACTCCTTAAATAAGAATTTATTAAGAGGAGTTTATAGTTATATCTTAAAAGGTCTTTACTAAGTTAGCTTAAATAAGGCTTTAGTTTACCTTAGTATCTATATAGGCTTTAATACTTATCCTAGGCCCTTCTTTTTTATAGATTAATAAGCGTACGTAGGTAAATTATAATAGCTTATTAAGGTTTAATAGCTAGATATTAAGAGAAGCCTTAACTATTTAAACGCTTTATAGCTTTTAAATAACTACTTACTATACTAAGCTATGTCTTTATATAGCAATATCTCGGTTAAGGTTAAGGGGGTATTTATCTTCGATATATTAATAAAGCTTATTTTTTAAGGAGAAAACTTCGCCGTAAAATCTATACGCTTTATCGCCCTCCTATACTAAGTTTACTATAGTATAGATTGCGGTTTCTTTTAAGCTTTTATTAATATCTAACTAAGCTCCTTTTATATTATACTCTTTATCCTTTAAATAGTTATTAGTCTTTACTATAGTTCTTTTTTTAGTTGCGGGGTATACCCGTTTTAGCATTAGTATTAGTAAACGTATAGTCTTAAAGGTCCTTTCTCTCTTAAGCTAAAGGACCTTAGCTTATATTCTTAGCTATTTAAGCGGATTTCTCCTTTAATATAGTAAGCGCTATAAGGCTTATAGTATATCCGCCTTTACTAAGCGGTCTAAAAACGTAACTCTTAGCCTTAATAAGCCCTTAATAAATAGCTAAGGCGTCCTAAACTATCCTTTAAGTACGTATAAAGTATAGCTAGTTAGCCCTCGCTTTTTTATAAGTTAGACTTATTTTTTACGCTAATAAGTGCTTTTAAGATCCTTAAGTATATTTAACTTATAACTAAGGAAGCATTTCTTTATATTTATTAATTTAATTATTAATATCCTTATTTTTTACTAAATATTATAAGGATTTTTATAAGTAGATATCTAGCTTTTAGTAGATTATTATAGTTAAGTAGTCTAGCTAGTAAAGCGCGGCCTTAGCTTTATATTATAAGCGCGATATTTAAGACTTAAAGTCGGATCTTATTACTATATCCTTTATAGTAAAGCGCTCTTTATTAAGTCCTTATATCGCTATATTTAAGCGGATTTTAAACCGTTTTTTTAAGGCGGAGATCTATTAGCTTAATTTAACGCTAAGCTTACTAAGTTCTTCTTATTATAGTTTTAAAAGGTCCTTAAAATACTATTCCGCCGTAATTCCTTAAAGGAAAAAGGGCAATTAAATAGCTAATTCGTCCGTATAGGCCTTACCTTTACTAGCGTTTTAGCGGATAAAGTTAATAAAACGGTTTACTCCTTAAAACATACTAGCTTTATCGTTTTCCTAGACTTCGTTAAAAGATACTTTTAAAGGTCTTAATAAGTTAAATCTCTTTATATCCTCGGCTTATAGTTAAGGTTTTTCTTAAGGCTTAATAAGTACGTCTTTTTTTCTTAATACTTAAAAGAGACTAAAGAATTATTCGTTCGATATTACTACTATTCTTACTAAGGGGCTTAAGGATATACTTAATCTTAATATCTATATACTTAGTATAAATAAAGTTAGCCTACTAAAGGTATTGCTTACTATATCTTTATCGCTTATTATTAAGGTCTTAGTTTTAATACTCTCGCTAAGCGCTTAACCTTTTATTTTATACGTATCTCGAAATTCGGTGCGCTATAAGGCCTTTAGCGTAAGAGGCTCGTTTTTATTAATTAAGAGTCCTAAAAATGCCTTAATTAGCGCGGCTATAGCAGACGAGGCTAAATAGTAATACGAAACTAAGAAACTACTAAGTATCCTTTAAAGCGGATTTCCGGTTAAGGCCTTTAAGCTAAACTTTATTAGTAATATGCGGTAGAAATATCCGCTAAGCTTATTATCTTAAGAAAAAAGTGATTTTATTATAAGCTTAATTTAAAGGGTATTTAGCAGGCGGGGAGCCGGATAGTTTTAAAGTCGGCTTATCTTTACTTCTTTTATTTAAAGGATAATCGATTTATTTAAGTAATACCTAATTTAATTTACTTAATTATATAAGTTTTATTATTTTATAGTCTCTTTTTTATTAGTATTTTAAAAGCGGATTGCCTTTTAAAGGGTAGTAGTCTTAGCTTAGCTAAGCGGGACTTATTTTACGTCTTATTTAGCTTTATAAGCTATTGCGGTATAGTACCTTAAAAAAGGGTAAAGGAGATTATTAAACCGGTATACTTAGTAGGCCGCGGCCTTTTTTACTTTTATAGCCTACTTATCTTAAAGTTTTATTATAAACGCGTTAAGGAAAAAGTACTTATTTTTAAGGTTAAACTTAAAAGCTAATAAGAGCTTCTTATTAAAGAAAATATTGTTTAGTATTTAACTTCTTATAAAATAAGTACTTAATCGTGCGATATAGTTACTCTTAGCTTAGCGGATATTTAAGGGATTTCCGTTTAAATAAGTAAGAATTATTACTATTTACTATACTTTATAGCGTAAAGATAAAGGGATAAGGCGCGGACTAATTACCGCTAGTTAAGGCTAGTACTATAAACTAATTACCGCTAGTTAAGGCCGGTATTACGGACTAATTACCGCTAATCGGGCTAGTATAATAAACTAATTACTATATATAAACGTATATAAGGGTTTAAAAATAGTAAAAAGCTTATTTATTTTTAAAAGCATAGCTAGCTACTTTATACTTAGTTCTTTAAGCTAATTTTCAGAATCTTTAACTATACTATTTATAGTATATAGATAAACTATAGATATCTTTATAGAATCGCTTAATAAACTAAGTATAAGCCCGGTTAAAAATACTATAAACTATAGTTAAGGAAATCCCTTAAATATCCTTAAATATCCCTTAAAAATCGCGGTAAGATTTATCTTATATCTTCTAAGGTGCTTTTATAATTAAAAATAAGTTAAACTATAGTTATAATATCCCGCGGAAATCCTTAAAAATCCCTTAAAGATACCGGCGGAATCCGCTTAGTAGTTTTTACGGTATCTCTTATAGTTAAAGACGTTATAAACTATAGTTAAGTAAGCTCTTAACCCTTTATAGTTATATCTTAGTAACCTTAGCGGGGTCCGACTAGTAATATTCGTTATATCTCCTTAGGTAAGCCTTTATAGTACGTGCTTTAAGCGTTCTTATCGCGGGGTTTTATAAGGCTCTTTAAGAGTAAAGTTAAGAGTCTAGGCGTAGCTATTTAGATTCCGTAATACTTATAATAAGAACGCTTAAAGCACGTACTATAAAGGCTCGCTTAAGGAGATTTAACGGATATTATTAGTTAAACCCCGCTAAGGTTTTTAAGATATAACTATAAAGGCTTAAAAGCCTATTTAATTATAGTTTATAACGTTTTTAATTATAAAAGATACTATAAAAACTATTAAGTACATTCCGCTAATATCTTTAAGGGATATTTAAGGATTTTTATAAGATATCTTAACTATAGTTTATTTTATTTTTAATTATAAAAGCACCTTTAAAAATATAAAATAAACTTTATTACGATTTTTAAAGGATATTTAAGGATATTTAAAGGATTTTCTTTATTATAGTTTATAGTATTTTTAATTAAGCTTATACTTAGTTTATTAAGTAATTTTATAAAGATATTTATAGTTTATTTATATATTAACGATAAATAAAAGAATAGTTTAGTTAAAGATCTTAAAAATTAGTTAAAAGAACTAAGTATAAAGTAACTAGCTATATATTAAAGAAAAGATAAGCTTTTTACTATTTTTAAACCTTTATATATATTTATATATAGTAATTAGTCCGTTATATTAGCTTAACTAATAGTAATTAATTTATAGTATTAGTTTCAATTAGCGGTAATTAGTTTATAGTATTAGCTTTAACTAGTAGTAGTTAGTCTGCGCTTTATCCTTTATTAAGGGCCTATATATACTTAGTTTAATAGCATGTAGCCGAATAATTATTTATTTAAAGCTAAAAAAGGAAGGGGGAAATCTTTATCTAAGCTACGTAGCTTTATACTTTATAAAGGTCGCTTAAGTAGCCCGTACTTAAGTTAAGTTTAGGTTAAACTTAAGCTAAGTTTAGGTAAAGTCTTATATAACTTTAGCTATATATTAGCTTAACTTTAAGTTATTCGCTATAGTATAATTATAGCTCTTTTTATAGTATAGCTTATAATACTATCCCCCTTTTAAGCTATTACGTATTAAGGTATATAATATTAGCGCCTTGCCCCCCTGCTCCGCGCTAAACGTTAATCGGTATAGTTATCCTTATTATACTTATAATTATAAACCGATATCTCTTTTAAATAACGTTACGTTAAGGCGTTAAATATATTATACGCTCGCCTCTCCGCGCTATAACGTTATCCTTAGTAGTATTAAGGCGATATAATATATCTCCTGCCCTTACTGCTAATATTAGTGCTTAAGGCACGTCTTACCTTCTTACCGCTTACGGTTCTTAAGTATAAAGACCCTTCCTCTCTCCTTCTCCCTCTTTTTTTTCTTTTCTTTTTTTAATTACTAATTTACTTACGCGCGCGCCCCCTTTTTATAATAGCTTCGCCGCGCCGCGCCTTAATATATCTACTATAACCCCCCGCGCCTTATCTCCCGCTATATTATAGGCGTTTACCTATCCAGCGCCTTTTATTACGCTTAGTAACTATATACTACCGCCCTTATATTAATCTTCGCGCTTACTTTTATCGCTTAATAAGCGGAGCGCGATATATAGCACTACTATATAACGCCCCCCTTACTTTATATATATTAAATATATAGCGTCTCTTAATACGGATACTTAGTATAAGGCTTATTAAAATTAAGCCTTACCTTATACTTATAATTATTTTACTTATACTTACGCTAAGTTATACTATTTACTTATATATCCTTATTTTTAGACTATATATAATATAATACTAACGTGATATTAGTATACTAGCAATATAATCGCCGCTATAAACGCGCTTTAAGACTATATATCTTAAAAGACGTTTAAGGATTGCCGTATTAACTTATATATATATTCTCCGATCTTTAATAAACGCTAGCTAAAAGGATATTACTAATAATTACTATAATATATAAAGTTAGCTTATGCTATTATTATAGCGCGCTAAGCTTAAATATACCTTAATATCTAAGGTTAATCTATTAATATTAGCGGGTAGTAAGTAGTTTACTTTAATTAAGTTATAGTTTTTTATATATCTTCTTTATATTTACTTTATATCTTATTATATTTTATTATATCCCTTATTTATTCTATTATTATTTACGCTTAGTATGCGTTTATAGCGTATCCTCTTTATGTTTATTATTTAGAATTGTCTTAATATTTACTAAGCATAGCTTAAAACCTCTTTTTATTTTTCTTAGTTTTTCTCCTTCTCTCCGCTACTTCCCTTATCTTTTCTCCTACTCCCCGGCTTAGCTTATTATCGTCCTTTTACCTTGCCCTTATTATTCTTTATTACGTTACTATATTATCTTTTAAATTCCTTTAAAGCAATTATATCTTAAAAGTCGCTAATTAGCTACTTTATTAAGTTAATATACTTATACTACTCTATTAAGACTTAGCGCTATCTCCCCCTTTTAATCTATCTTTATTAAGCTTACTTAATCTTCTTTATAATATACTTTAGTTTATTATCTTCCCCGATTATTAGCGGTAGCTAGTAGTTATTAACTACTTAGCTAAGTAAAGGGTTATCCGCTATATAGCGGAGGAACTCTATATATAGTCTTTTATATACCCTTCTTAATATATTAAGTTTTACTATATATAGGCTAACTACCTTTATTATAGTATACTTTTAATATAGCTAGTTAAGCTTTTAGTAAAGCTTATTTATAGTATACTTCTTTATATTTAGCTATACCTTATTGCTTACTTAAAGTCTTTCTGCTAGTATATATAACCGGTTTGCCGTCTCTTTTTATCTTACTTATAATACGGCGATCGCCGTTTAAAGGAAGTTAGCAACTTCCTTATCCTTTATATAAGGCTTTATACGCTCTTTATATTTAGTATAAGCGGTCCCTCTTTTTATACGATCTAAATCGGCTTAATATCGTACTTATATATTGTAAAGAAAGGGCTTATACTTATTATTAATATTACTTAATTATTAAGCGCCGCTTAAGTAAAAAGTAGCTATACCCCTTAATTATCTTATTTATAGTAAAAGTATATATAAAGGTATGCTTATACCTTTTAGTTCGCGCGCTTTATCGCTTTATTAGTTTATAAGTAGTAGGCTAAACTTAGTTTCCTTTAAACCTTAGTTTATTAGTAAAAATCCTTTTAAAATTACTTTATTTCGTTCGTCCCTTAATTTAAGATAATAAACTTTAGCATTTTATAAAAGTAAAAGTAAGATTATAAAAACCTAATAGCGTATATTACTACTCTTATTATTAGTATCGATTTTAAAGTTATCGCCTTTATTAACTAGTCCGTTATTACTTAAAGGTTTTAAGAGCCTTTAGTCTTTATTAATAGTAGGTTAACTATAAAGTTTATCGTTAAGTATATAAACGGCTATATAAAAAGCGGTAATAGTTAAAAAAGCCCTTTCCGAAGTTACCTTTAAATATACCCCTTACTATACGGCTTATAGTTCGCGATAAGCTAGCATACTATTAATAACTAGCTTAGCTAAAAGAACTTTTAAGCTAATATTATAAGCGTCCCTTTACGCCTTAAGTATTTTACTACTATTAAGTCGTATATCCGCTAAGCGATTAATACTTAAAGCTTATTTAACTTTTTATCCTTCCCCTCCTTAAAGTATTAAGCCTTACTTAGTACCTAAAGCCGGTCTTTAAAGTAAAGGCGCCCCTTTATATTAATTATATACTTACTTACTTAAACCTTTTATTACTATTTTAAGGTAAGCGACTAGTCGCTATTTTATACTACTTAAAATACTACTTAATACTCCTTATTCTTTTATAATATCGCTATTTACTACTTTTATATCTTTTACTTATTAAATATATAAGCTAGTTATACTTATTTCTTAAGTGCGTTTTAGCTTAAGTTTAAGTTAAGTTTTAGCTAAACTCCGCTTTTATTCGCCTTACCTTTATCTTAAGGTATAAAGTTATCCGCCTTACTTATATAAGTAATTAACCTTACGTTTTCTTCCTTTACTTATATTATCGCGATAGTACGCTCTTCTTATACTAATTATTATAGGAGGTTTATATATTTACCGCTAAAAAGGACTTAATATCTTATTAGTCGCGCGCTATTTAGGATTATCTATACTATGCGTCTTATTTCCTTTTTATTAAATGCCCCTTTTAACTTATTTTAATTATAGCGTAATAAAGTTTTAAGTACTACCGCTAACCTCCTTAAGCGGTACTTTAATATAAAGTTATATAAAGTAAGCTTTATCGCTTATTTACTTTACCTCTTATTTAACTTTCTCTTTATTATAAAGTATTTTAAATTCTTATAGTCTATTAGTACTATAAATATTAGTATATTATATAACTTTACCCCTTAAAAGTCTAAGTATTATATAATTATAAGTAACTCCTTATTATAGATTAAGTAGTTATACTCCGCTACGTTAAGTTATTTTAAGAAAAAACCTACGAAGTATCGTATTTTATCCGGTCGTATTTATATTAATATACCGCTTATCGCGTATTTAAAGTAGTCCGCTTTTAAGTACGTTTCCCTCTTAAGGTTCTATAATTATAGTATTAGCGCGTTATAGAATACCTTTTAAATAAACTTAAACGCGGCTTAGTCTTTATTAGTTTATAAGAACGTTATATTCTTTTTATAAAGGCCGTTTAAGCACTATAAGGCCTTAGCGTAAAGCGGGATAAAGGTATAGTAGTAATTTAAAAACTTAAGGAAGCTTTAAACGCCCTTTATATTCCTTTATGCTTACTATATCTAAATAGCTTAAATCTTCTTTAAGTTATACCGGACCTTACCCTTAGCCTATATAATAAAGCTAAAGTACTTTACTTTTTTTATTATAAAGTCGTATTTCTATAGGTTTAGTATAAGGCCTGCTTTTTATAACTTTTTAAGTACTTTTACTACTTTATCTTAGTAATCGCGGAGCGACCTTAGTAATTAAATTAAAATATCGTCTATATACGCTATAATAAACTTATAAAGGTAGTCTTTTAATACGTAGTTAATATAGCATTAAAAGGTAGCCGGCGTTCTTATAAGGCTAAATAAGTATACTTATTACTTAAATAATCTAAACCTTATTTAAAAGGCTATTTTAAACTTATAGCCCTCCGCGATTTTAATCTTATAAAACGCTATAATAACGTTAAGTTTCTTAAACTAACATGCTTTCGCTAGTATCCTTAGCGTTTTTATAATTAATAGTAGTATATACTAATCCCTCTTTATAATTATATTTAAGGCTTAGTAGTTATAGTAAAAGCGTAGGCGGCTATCGGCCTTCCTTATAAATAATACCGGCGCCGCGGCTAACGAACTACTTAAGCGGATAAAGTTTGCTTTTAATAGCTCGTTTAAAGTCTTTTAAAGGATAAGGAGTTCTTCTTTTAATATATTATAAAAGGGCCTTTATAATAATAGCGGCTCCTTACTATCTTTATTTAAGGTAAGATAAATCTTATAGTCTATACCTAGTTAAAATAAGGGTTACTTAAGTGCTTTTATAAGTATAAAAAGGTCTAAATAAGCTTATAGTGCTTAAGCTAAGATATAGTCTACTAAGTTAACTAGCGTCTTTAGCTAAAAGGCCCTTTTTATATCCTTTATTATAACTACCTTTATATTAAGTGCTTATCGTCGCTTTTAGTTATCCTTTTAAGCTTTTTCTTATTAGTACTTCGCTATAAAGATAAAGGCGCTTTATTACGGAATCTAAACGGCCACGCCCGGACTCCTTACTTTACTTTTAAAGAAGCCCTATAAAACCCCGCGATAAAAACGCTTAAAGCACGCACTATAAAAGCTCGCTTAAGGAGATATAACGAACATTACCGGTTAGACCCCGCTAAGGTTTCTAAGATATAACTATAAAGGGTTAAGAGCCTACCTAACTATAGTTTACGATATCTTTAACTAAGGGAGATACCGGGGAAACTATTAAGCGGATTCTGCTAGTATCTTTAAGGGATTTTTAAGGATTTCCGCGGGATATCTTAACTATAGTTCGACCTATTTTTAACTATAAAAGCACCTTAAAAGATACGGGATAAACCTTACCGCGATTTTTAAGGGATATTTAAGGATATTTAAGGGATTTCCTTAACTATAGTTTATAGTGTTTTTAACCGGGCTTATACTTAGTTTATTAAGCGATTTTACGAGGATATTTATAGTTTATTTTACGTATTATAGATAGTATAGTTAAAGATCCTTAAAATTAGCTTAAAGGACTAAGTATAAAGTAGCTAGCTATACTTTTAAGAATAGATAAGCTTTTTACTATTTTTAAACCCTTATATATAATTACGTATAGTAATTAGTCCGTTATACTAGCCTAACTAGCGGTAATTAGTCCGTAGTACCGGCCCCGACTAGCGGTAATTAGTCCGTAGTACCGGCCTTAACCGGCGGTAATTAGTCCGCGCCTTATCCCCTTATCCTTACGCTATAAAGCGTAGTAAATAGTAGCAATTCTTACTTATCTAAACGGAAATCCTTTAGATATCCGCTAAGCTAAGAGCGACTATATCGCATAATTAAGTACTTATCTTATAGGAAGTTAAATACTAAACGATATTTTCTTTAGTAAGAAGCTCTTATTAGCCTTTAAGTTTAACCTTAATAATAAGCACCTCTTCCTTAATACGCTTATAATAAAACTTTAAGATAAGTAGGCCGTAAAAGCGGAAAAGGCCGCGGCCTATTAAGTATACCGGTTTAATAATCTCCTTTAACCCTTTTTAAGGTACTATACCGCAATAGCCTATAAAGCTAAACGGGACGTAAAATAAGTCCCGTTTAGCTAAGCTAAAACTACTACCCTTTAAGAGGTAATCCGCTTTTAAAATACTAATAAAGGATAGACTATAAAATAATAAAATCTATATAATTAAGTAAACTAAATTCGGTATTACTTAAATAGATTAATTATCCTTTAAATAAAAAAAGTAAAGACGAGCTAACCTTAAAACTATCCGGCTCCCCGCTTATTAAACACCCTTTAGATCGAGCCTATAATAAAGTTACTCTTTCCTTAGGATAATAAGCCTAGCGGATATTTCTACCGCGTATTATTAATAAAGTTTAGCTTAAGGGCCTTAACCGAAAATCCGCTTTAAAGGATACTTAGTAGTTTCTTAGTTTAATATTACCGTTTAGCCTTATCCGCTATAGCCGCGCTAATTAAGGCATTTTCGGGACTCTTAATTAATAAAAACGAGCCTCTTATACTAAGGGCCTTATAGCATACCGGATTCTAAGACGCGTATAAAATAGAAGGTTAAGCACTTAGTAAGAGTATTAAGACTAAGACCTTAATAATAAGCAATAAGGACGCGGTAAGCGATACCTTTAGCGGGCTAAACCTATTTATACTAAGCGCGTAGATACTAAGATTAAGTATAGCTTTAAGCCCTTTAGTAAGAATAGTAGTAATATCGAATAAATAATTCCTTAATCTCCTTTAAGCACTAAGAAAAGAAGACGCGCTTATTAAGCCTTAAGAAAAACCTTAACTATAAGCTAAGGATATAAAGAGATTTAACTTATTAAGACCTTTAAAAGCATCCTTTAATAAAGTCTAAGAAGATAATAAGGCTAGTACGTTTTAAGAAGTAGACCGTTTTATTAACTTTATTTACCGAAACGCTAGTAAAAGCGAGGCCTATATAGACGAATTAGCTATTTAATTACCTTTTTTCCTTTAAGGAAGTGCGGCAAAATAGTATTTTAAGGACCTCTTAAAACTATAATAAGAAGAACTTAGCGAGCTTAGCATTAAACTAAGCCGATAGATATCCGCCTTATAAAAACGGTTCGGAATCCGCTTAAATATAGTAATATAAGTACTTAATAAAAAGCACTTTACTATTAAAGATATAGTAATAAGATCCGACTTTAAGTTTTAGATATCGCGCTTATAATATAAAGCTAAGGCCGCGCTTTACTAGCTAGACTACTTAAC
>JAPEBW010001931.1:0-17204 GCA_027405785.1 Ophiocordyceps robertsii
AAGTATATAAATAGTTATATAAAAGAAGGTAATAATAAAAAAAGCTTTTTTTAAGGTTATTTTTAAATATAGCTTTTACTATATAGTTTATAGTTTATAATAAGTTAATATATAGTTAACAATTAGCCTAGCTAAAATAACTTTTATACTAATATTATAAGTGTTTTTTTACGCCTTAAGGGCCTTATTACTATTAAGTTATATATTTACTAAGCGATTAATACTTAAAGCCTATTTAGCTTTTTGTTTCTCTCCCTCTTAAAGTATTATAGTCTACTTAGTATTTATATTTATTTTTTAAAGTAAAAGCGCCTTTTAATATTTACTATATATTTACTAAATTAAACGTTTAGCTACTACTTTAATATAAATAACTAGTCGCTATTTCGTACTCCTTAAAATAATGCTTAGTATTTCTTATTTATTTATAGCATTACTATTTACTATTTTTATTTCTTTTACTTCTTAAGTCTATAAGCTAATACGCCTACTCCTTAAGTATATCGTAAGCTATATTTAAGTTAAGTTTAAGTTAAACTTCGCTAATATTTTTTTTAGTTTTAGCTTAATATATAATTTTATTTAACCCGCTTAAATAAGAAATTAACTTAATATTCTTTTTACCTACTTATATTATTATAGCAATATTCTTATTTTATACTAGCTACTATAAAAGGTTTATATACTTCTTGCTTAGTAAGACTTAATATCCTCTTAGTTTTATTCTACTTAAGATTAATTAAACTATATATTTTATCTTCTTTTTATTTTATATACCCGCCGGTTTGTTTTATTTATAGCGTAATAATATAGTAAATATTACTACTAACCTTCTTTAGTAATACTTTAATATAATGTTATATAAAGCAAGCTTTATTACTTATTTACTTTACTTTTCGTTTAGCTTTTTTTTTAGTATAAAGTATTTTAGGTTTTTTTAGTTTATTAACATTATAAACGCCGGTATATTATATAACTTTGCATTTTAAAAGTATAAATATATTTTTATTATTAATATATTTTTGCTAAAAATTAAGTAGTTATACTTTATAGCGTTAAGATATTTTTTAAAAAGCTTACTAAGTACTATGTTTTATTTAGCCCTATTTATATTAAAACTCTGCTTATTATATACTTAAAATCGTCTGCTTTTTAGTATATTTTTCTCTTTAAGTTATATAGGTATAATATTAGTATATTATAAAACGTATCCTAAAAAAACTTTAACGTAGTTTAATACTTATTTATTATTAAAAAAGCTATATTCTTCTTATAAAGGGGATTTAAGTATTATAAGACCTTAGTATATAATAAAATAAAAGTATAATAGTAGTTTATAAACTTAAAAAAGCTTTAAACCCCCTTTATACTTTTAGTACTTACTTTACTTAAATACCTTAAATTATTAAACCTTTCTTTTCGCGTATATTAAAACTTTAGCACTTTACCTTTTTTATTACGAAGTTATTTTCTTATAGGTTTAACGTTAAGATTACTTTTTATAACCTTTAAAGTATTTTCGCTACTTCCTTTTAGTAGTTATAAAGTAACTATTATAAGCAAATTAGTATATTATTTATCTATACTATAATAAAGTTATAAAAGTTGGTTTTTAATACTTAGTTAATATAGTGTTAAAATATTATTAGCGTTCTTATAAAGCTAAATAAGCATACTTATTACTTTAATTAAGTAAACCGTATCTTAAAGGCTATCTTAAACTTATAGCCCTTTTTATACTTGATTTTATAAAACGCTATAACGATATTAAGTTTTATAAACTAATATGTTTTAATTAGTAACCTTTATATTTTTTAATTAATAGTAATACGTATTAGTCCTTTTTTATTATTTAATTTTAGGTTTAGTAGTTATAATTAAAGTATAAGCAGCGGTTTAACCTTTTAGTAAATAATACTAATATTAAAGCTTATAACCTACTAAAGTAAGTAAGGTTTACTTTAAATAACTCGTTTAATGTCTTTTAAAGAATAAAGAGCTTTTTATTTAATATATTATAAAGGGGTCTTTATATTAATAATAGATCTTTATTATTTTTATTTAAGGTAAAATAAATCTTATAGTTTATACTAAGCCGGAATATTAATTAGTTAAACGCTTTTATAGCTATAAAGAGGCTTTTATAAGGTTATAACGCTTAAGCTAAAAAAAAGTCCGCTAAAGTAAATTTCGTTTTTAGCTTAAAAGCCCTCTTTATATCTTTTATTTTAATTGCCTTTTTATTTAGCACTTATCGCTGCCCCGTGCTATTATTTTAAGCTTTTTTCTATTAGTACTCCGCCGTAAAAATTAAGGTGTTAATTAGCTTTACCTCCTAAATACCTATAATTTTATCGGACTTCGTTAAATTTTAAAGGCTAATATAAATTGTTGCTTTTTTATACTTAATTTAATACTTTTTTGCGTTATAAACTACTTTATTCTTTTTAAATTATAGCCTTATTAAAATACATTTTAGCTTAACTTTAGTACTATATAAGTAAACGTTTATTTTATATACTTATTAATATACATTTTCAAAGCTATAATCCTCTTTATTAATAGCATTAATATATCTTTTAAGAAAGCTATAATTACTTTTTAATTTTACTTATAAAGGCTATTTATAGCCTTATTATTACCTTCTTACTTATTATATTATAGCACCTATAGCTTATATTTATAAGGTTATTAACCTTTTTTTTCCTTATTAATATTAAGCTTAAGCGTTTTTTAAGTTTCTAAAAAGTGCTCCTTTATTAACCTTTAAGCTATTTCTTATCTTTTTTTTTCTTTTAGTGCTTAACTTTATTCTAAGGTTTTCTTTTTCTTAATTTAATCTTAGCTTTAATCGCCCCCTTAACTAAAGCTATAGCCACTTATTAAAGGCCCTCTTTTTTCTTTTTATAAAAGCGGGTAATATACTTTATTCTTTTATAGACTTAATATTTCCGTATCTTAAGTTAGCCTTATCCTTCTCTAAGCTAAGTTATAGCGTTAATTTTACTTATTAAACTATTACTCTTAAAGTTCTTTTAGTTTTTAAGCGCTATTTTTATTGCCTTCT
Source organism: Ophiocordyceps robertsii (assembly GCA_027405785.1). Lineage (NCBI taxonomy): Eukaryota > Fungi > Ascomycota > Sordariomycetes > Hypocreales > Ophiocordycipitaceae > Ophiocordyceps > Ophiocordyceps robertsii. Next base: position 3,068 of record JAPEBW010001931.1, read on the forward strand.
TCTAGCTTTAAAATAGCTACTTAGTTTCTTAAACTCTTTTTAGCTTCGCTATAATCTACGATACTTAATTAGTATATACTTAAAACCCTAAAGTTAAGAGGTTAATAGTTATTAGTGTCTTTTAAAGGCGGAGGCCTAAGACGTCTTTAAAAAATATATTTTATATCTTATATAGCTCTAACACCCCTCCCGCTTTAAAGAGCTTTTGTTTTACTTATATATTAAAGGAAACGCTATGAATATTTCGTTCTCGCTTTATATAATCGTGTAAATAGCTACCGCAGCTTAAAGTTAGATATTTATATTAAATTAAATTAATTTAAAGTACTTTAAGACCTCTTTGCAATTATAACCGTATTATAACTAATGCTATAATAAGTTACTGCTATTTACTATAGCCTAAAATTTAAGTAGTTATAAATCAAGTAAATAACCTCTTTAAAGCTTTAAAAAAACTCTTAGTTAATCTTATACTCCTCTTATAAATATTATGCTTATAGTATATTATAGTAGCGCTACTTATTAAACTTCTTTAAGGCGAGGAGCAGCTAATACTAGTTCTTTCTTTTCATTACCTCCTTTTTAATTATAAGTATTATAGCCCCTACTATTATATTATAAGGTAGTATTAAGCTACTAAGTAATAAGCTAGCCCCTTTTTATATTTATACTTCTTTTATATATTTTTAGGTTTTATACTAAGGCCTTAAATTAGCTTCTTAGCTATTAAATTAACTTTTAGCTTACTTAAACTTAGTAACTTATTTTTATTGCCCCTACTTATAATAAGAAGATTACTTATTTAATATTACGAAAACATTCTTTTACTTAAAACTTTAAGTAGTAAATAAGTATAATAATGTAATTAATCTAAGTTATAATTTACTAATAAAAGGGAGGAGAAAATGTAGTTTAAAAACTAAACTAAATAAAGTAAAAGTATCTTATAATATAGATATCCTACGTTAAAACTAGCTAAAAAGGATAAAAAAGAAGTTAAGAAAAAAAAAGGACTTTTTTTTATACTTTTTTAAAGCTACTAAAAGCCTTTTCTTTTATATACCTTTATATGCTTTTATATACTAATATATTACCTATACCCTATATAACTTATAAAGTTGCTTAAATACTTTTTTAGCTAGTAAAAGTCCTTTTAGCTATCTTTATTATAAGTAATAAGTTATATACTAGCTATTACTAATAATTAGCTTATTATAATAAAGATCTTTATTTTAAAACGTTTTATAGGATTTTATCCTATTTTAAAAGGAGGCCTCTTACTTTAACTTTATATAAAGTATTATTCGATTATATAAAGCATTAGTTAATCTTTAATACTTAGTACTTATTACTAGCTAAAGCTAACTTAAGCTATATATACTTATATTTAGCTTATACTACTAATATTTAATACTAGATATCTTTAACCGTAAAGTTATATTTTTTATCCTTATAATTACTAGTATTTCCTTTAATAGTTATATACTTATAGCTAGGGGTATTTACTTTACTAGCTTTTCTTTTTATATTTAGTAGTATATACTTTATTATATATTATTATTTTTTAGACTAAAAAAGAAAAATAAGCATAGTAAAAAATAAGTAAGTAGTAATAAGTAAAGAGATTATAAAGGTATAGTAAGTATATAAAAAAGTGAAAAAGTATTTAAGATATAAATATATAAGGTTAATAATTTATTTAAAGTTAAATAAGGCTTAAGGCTTCCTTTTATAAATTAATTCTTAGGCTATAAGTAACTTAGGTAATTAGACTAAGAACTCTTTATATAGCGTAACTTCTTATAGTAAGCTTTAGGCTAATTTTAGGTTTATATTATATTTATAAGCCTAGAAATTAAATTTATTTAGAATAGAAGGTGGCTTAGCTCCTTAGTATAAATCGTATATATAGTGTTTTTACACACCTCAACCTAGTCTGCTTAAAACTTGTTTATATATACGTCGTATAATATTAACAAAATAAATATTATATGCAAAATGATATAACGGATTTAATATATATTTCAGCGGATTTACATTATGCACTATTTATACTATATTTAGCCTAGAGGCTGTAGGAGAGTATATTTTATACTCTTATAGCTTTCTTTAAAAATTACTTATAGTATAGAAGTACGCTTTAAATCTACTATTTAAAGTAAAGTAAAAAACCTTAAATAAAGAAAAGTTCTTTCTTTATAGCTTAAGAAAACCTTATTTTTTTATATAGAAAAAACTTAAAGCTTATTTTTTCTTTTAAGTAAAAGCTTATCTATAAGTAAAACCTTTTTTCTATTTTTAAAAAAAAATATTTATATATATAAAAAGCATTAAAGCTATAAAATAAAAAGCTAAAAAAGCAAAAAATGGCTATATATCTTTATTATAAAGATTGATATTATAACCTCTTTTATTTCTAGTAAATTATAAAATTTATAAAATAGTAAAAAGCTTAGCCTCTTAGTAAATATATCTATTATATTATCTTTAGATTTTATATAATAAACCTTTCTTTTTTTTTCTTTTATACTATAACGTAAAAACTATATACTGAGCCTATATGTTTTCTTAGCTTATATAACCTAGGATTTACCCTTATTTTAAAGCATATTAACTTTTTATAAAATTTATAAGAACTTTATTTTTAGGTATATTTATAGATATTACTTGTACGATTATATTAAAATAATAATATAAATATAAGGCTTTTTTCTTAGCCTCTTTAAGGCCTATAAACCTTGCCTTATAGACAAAAAGTGCTATAGACTTTTATTTTTTATTAGCATAGCTTATAAAGTTATTAATTTTTAAGAAATATTATCCTAAGACTAGCCTACGGTCTATAAGGTTATAAGCCTTATTCGCATTAGTATAAGCTTAAGAAAATAGAATATTAAATGTTATTATATAGTTATAGTACATACCTAGGCTAGAATATTTATTACGGTATTTCTAAATTGTTTTTAGAGCTTTAAAATACGGAATCTTTAGATTAAAGATAAGTTAAGTATATAAGATTACTGCGTATAATATATTAGGCCTTATAAAGAATGCTAAAAATAATAGCGAGCCTATTTATATTTAATAAAATAAAATATCTTCTTTTATAGCTATATAGCCTTCTGTTTAATTTTATTTTACTGATTTTATAGCAGGGGTTTTAAAGGTTTTTATATTCTATCTATATAATTCCTATATTTATTAAGGGTATACATTTCTTAGAATATATATTTCCTTATTTTCGCTCTATTTATAGTTATAAATATTCCTAAGAAGTCTTTTACTTTACTTAAAAATTAAATCTTTAAGGACTTACTTATTTTATAAATTATTAATGTTATAAACTTCTTTATAGGCCTAAAGAATTAAAGATCGTCTATATAAACTAATATAGCTATATATAGCTTATAAAGTATAAATACCTTATTATTTATAGGTAGGTAGTATTAAAGTCTTTAACTTATAAGGTTATAAGGACTTAAGCTATAGCCTAAGCCTTATTATATAAGGAGGGCTAGGTCCGTATATATAAACACGGACCCGCCGTATATAAGCAGGCTCTTTATAGCTTATTATTATAATACTACGGACGGCACCTATATACTAGCCTTTACCTACTCCGTAATAGTATAAGCTATTAATTATAAACTCGTTTAACGGTATAATAGCGGGAGCTCCGCCTTAAGCGGAGCGGGATAACGCTATTATAAAGTCGTTACGGAACGCCTTAAAGGCGTTAAAGGGTATATTAGCCGGCTAAAGGGATAACTTCCTCGCCGCACTAAAGGGGCCGACTATAAAGCCTATTTTAACCCTTATAGTATTAGCCGCGCTAAGAACGGCGCTTACGATTACTACGGTATAGAAGCCGCTCTTATAGCTAATATAAGATAGGAAGCCGGAGAGCTTTTACTTCTTCCTTAGCCGGCTATAGGCGAAATACTATGCTAACAAGGAATGCGGCCTTAATAGCGGCCGGAGCGCCGTTTAGTACGCGCTCTTATATATACTACCGGAGCCTTAAATACGGAGGATCGCGGGCTTTTAGGAAAAAGGGGGCTATAATAGCTCCTAAGACCCTTAAGACTTTTTTTAGTACCTTATTTACGCGTTTAGCAATATATAGGAATAAGAAAAAGCATAGGATAGGCTACGTACCTTTAAATAAAGGGATAGATAGTCCTTTAAGGAGTTCCTCCTTAAGTTTAAGGAGACCCTTTTTTAGGCGGCGGGTACTATAATATAAGAAAATAGCGCGAAGCTAACTTAGCTACGGAACTCGATTACCTTAGCACTTTACGAGCTACCTATCCTTATTATTATACTATCTATATATAGTAAGTACGTTAGCCGCCTTATAAAAGTAGCTTAAGGTTATAAATAAATACCTTGCTTTTAAAAGTTATAAAAGCGTACTTTATATAGCGGGGATAGGGTTACCCCCTTTTTATAAGACGCGCTTATTATTAACGTTAATAACGATACCCTTATAACCGCGATAAGGACCGACCGCGCGAAACGCTTAAAGAAGGCGTTTATAACCTTAACCTCTTTTATGCTAGCGGGCTAGTCCTCTTAATAACGGGCTAAATAGGTCTTTAGCGATAAGATTTAGAAATAACGTGCTAATAGCCGATACTTATGCTATAAAGTAGGCTCTTACTTCGCTATAAAGTACTTATATAAGCCGGTAAAGCGTCTTTTTATAGGAATCCGCTTTATAGCAGTCGATATACTACCTTAGCTCGCCTTAAACAATAAGGACCTTGCCCTTTATAAGGCAAAGAGAAAAAAATAGCTCCGGGGTAAAGATAGGCCCCGGAGTTATAATCGTTAGTATAAGTAAAGTAAGAGTTAATAGCTTATATAAAAAAAGATCTTACTTTAATATAAGTTATGCTTAATTAGTTTAAATCTCTTACCGCTTTTATAAATAAAGGATACTAGTGCTATATTATAGTAGATAAGGCGTTCGCACGTTAAATATAAGTGCTTATTAAGAGGATTACCCCGCGCTAAGTAAAAGGCGCCTTAAGCATAATAAAGGGTGTGGAGATTAAAGGTATTACTTAGCTAGCTATAAAAGTAGCCGGCTATTTAAGGCTTATCGTAGTATATATAATCTTAAAGCTTAAATTCCCTTTAATCTTAAAAAAGCCTTAGCTTATATATATATAGTCCTTCTTAGTTCCGCATTAAAAAAGGCTATAGTTCGCCTAGCGGAGATATAGCTACGCTATATTAATAGCGCCTTTAAGGAGATAGGGGCTATGCTAAGGCTAGCCGACGCTATTAAGGTGCTTGCCTTAGTCTTTAAAAGTACGGTTAAACGGCTCGTACGCTAAAAAAGCAAGGCCGCCGCTAACGCGGCGATTTACGCCGTAAGCCTTATAGATATTAATAAGGCCTTAAAGACTAAGACGCTAAAATCGCTTACGGACTTACGGAGGGTAATCCCTTAGCGCTTCTATAACTTATTGCCGCTCTTTATAAAGTATAAGGCCGATAAGCTTAACCTTTATAAGCCGGGAGTTAATTATAAGATCCTTATCCGTATAGATAAGCGAGGAAGGGAGTTCCCTACGCTTTTTAAGCCGCTATATAGTATATCCCGGGCTAAGTTATTAGTACTTAAGAAGACCCTTTAGGACTTTTTAGATAAAGGGTTTATTTAGGTAAGTAGCTTTAAGGTAGGCGCCCCGGTGCTCTTTATCCGGAAACTAAAAGGCGGAATCCGCTTTTACTATAACTATTAAGCCCTTAACGTAATTACGCGGCCGGACTATTACCCGCTCCCCTTAATCTTTAATATACTCTATAACCTATTAAAGGCGAAGTAGTTTACTAAGCTTAACGTTATATAGGCGTTTTATAAGGTGCGGATTACGGAGGGTAAGGAGTAAAAGACGGCCTTCCGTACTTATTATAGCTTATTTAAGTAGCTAGTAACCCCTTTTAGTCTTATTAAGGCCCCGGCTACCTTTTAACGTTATATTAATAACGTCCTTCGCGACTTCTTTAATAAGTTCGCCTCCGCTTATATTAATAATATTCTTATTTATAGCAGCGGCTTATATAAGGACTATATATAGAAAGTGCGGAAAGTCTTAGACCGCCTTTACTTATATAGCCTATACCTTAATTTAGATAAGTGCGAGTTTAGGGTTAAGTATATAAAATACCTTAAGTTTGTAATTTATACTAGCGCGGGTATTTAAGTAGACCTTATTAAGATATAAGCGATTCGGGACTAAGATGCCTTAATAACGCAGACTAGCGTACGGAGCTTTTTAGGCTTCGCTAATTACTACTATATATTTATCCGTAGGTTTTCTAAAATCGTTATACCGTTAAACGAGATTATAAGGAAAAAGGTAGCCTTCTATTAAGGACTTATATAAGAAGGTGCGTTCTATATACTTCAGGACCTATTTTCGCAGGCCTTAGTACTACTTTAATAGGATTTTAACCGTACTACTATAATAAAAGCGGACTATAGCGGCTAGGCGCTTAAAAGCATGCTCTCGTAAGAGGTAAAGGGGCGGAAGTAGCTTATAGCTTTTTACTTAAGGAAGCTAACTCCGGCGGAAAGGAACTACGCTATTTACGATAAAGAGATACTCGCTATTATTAGCTATCTTAAGTAATAATAAGCGGAGCTTTATAGTTTTAAGAGCTTTTAAGTCCTTATAAACTACCGGAACCTTAGGTATTTTATAACTTACTAGCACCTCTTTAAGCAGTAGGCCCGTTAAGCTAAGTACTTATCCCGCTTTAACTTTTAAATTAAGTATAGGCTAGGTTAAGACTCCGCTATCTTAAACGCGCTTTTTTAGCGGGATTAAGACCGTATTATAAATACGGATATTAAGGCGCGGGATCTATAGCTTATTTTATAAGCAGCGTTATATATATATATTAAGGTCTCCCTTATTAAGGAGCCTTTAACCCCCTTATTTAGTGCCCTTATTAAGGAGCCTTCGACCCCCTTATTTAATAAGGTAAACCCGCCCGCTATATTAAAGGTAGGTATCCTACCCTCTTTACTAACGCCTCCTTAAGCGCTAAGTTTAAGGGATTAAGTAAGCTTAAGCGCTTAAGCAATAAAGGTCTTTTAAGATAAAGGCCTTTAGCGTCTTTAAGATAGGCTAGCTTCTTAAGACCGCATGTATAAGAGCGTGCGGCGCGCCGTAAAATCCGGCGCGCGTTCTTAAAATCCGAAGCTACGATTTAAAGTATAGGTAGCGGATTACTATATCGACTTAAGGGGGCACCTCTGCTAAAGGGGTAGGTTATAAGTACCGGGCGCCTCCTATACAATAAAAGCCGATAAGAGGAACGCCTTATTAAAGGATAAGCTAAGAAATAAGCTTTAAGGGAAGCTAGTATAGCTAATTTACGACTTTAGTATTATTAGCTACCTTAGCTAATAAGGCACGGCGGTAAGGCTTATAAGGGACTTTTATTAGCCCTTTTTATAGCACTATATACGCCGCTTCCTTTATAATTATAATATCTACGGCCGTATAAAGATCTAGCGGGCGCTTTATAAAAGGCTCTTAAAGTAGCTACTAATCTTAAACCGGTTTTAAATATATATTTAAATAGATTTTATAACGGACCTTCTGCTTATATTAAGGGGGAATCGCTATATATAAGTTATTAAAGACCGCCTTAATAAAAAAGTAGTGCTTAAGCTAATGCCCTTTATAAAAGCGGAGGTATATATAAAACGTTTTTTTTAGTACTAAGCGCGGATATATAGCTAGCTTACTTTAATTATAAGCAATAAAGGCTTTAACTAAATAAAGCGCTTTTAATAACACCTTTATAAGCTACTTTAAGTTACTTAGCTACTTAGCTCTACGTATTACCTATAAACTAATAAGGGCTTAAAACGCTTTAATTAAAAGGCATAGGCTTATATATAAGCTATAATAGCCCGAAACTAAGCAGACTAAGACTATTAGCTCGTAGCCGCGTAGCTTACTTTAAATAATAAGCCTTAAGCGTTTATTAGCATAACTCTTTTTTTCGCGTTATATAGCTTTAAACCCCCCTCCTTAATACCTTAAGCAGCGGATATAGCGGCGGAAGAGCACTTAGCCGCCTTGCTAAAAGCTTAGGCTACTTACTTCGTTTAAAAACTTAAGGAGACTATAAACTATTACTAATTAGTAATAGCAGCGGCCGCGTAAGATTAAAAGCGGCACGCTAATAAGTTTAAGTCTTTAGTAAAGAGTTTTATACTAAGGGATAAAGTTTAGTTAAACCTTTATAACTATTAATCCAGCCGCTTAAAGAAAAAGCTTAACTAGCTATATATAAAGTTTATAGTATAGAGAGTTATTAGCTTATAAGTCGTAAAGCTTAAAAGGTTACCTTTAAGAATATATAATAAGATTAATATAAACTTATTACGCTAAGCGGCTTAAGACACCTTGCTTAGTTAAGCGGTTATAGACCCTTAGCCCCTTATAATCTTAGTTAAGGGGGAAGAGGAATTCGTAATTAAGGAGGTAAAAGTAGCCTATTAAAAAAAAGTAAGTAAAAGTAAGCGGCGGGAGGTGCTCGTTAAGTAGTATAGTTACTTAAACCTAACTTAAGAGCCTATATAAAAGCTCGCGGGCGCTAATACTTTAAATAAGTTCGAAGCTTTTTATAAGCTAGTAAATAAAAACGATAAGCTTAATAATTAATAGCTCCCCTTTAAGCGGAAATAAGAGGTAACCTTAGCTTTTTTATTACTTATAGCGTCTTATAAAGCGGAAGGGAAAAAGGAGTTATATTTAAGGCCGCTTAGCCTAGGTAACTAAGGCCTATATTACTTATCCTCGTTTTTAGTCTTTTCCTTATCGCTATCTTTATCCTCCCCCTCTTCCTCCTCCCCCTCCTCCTTAAAGGCGGCGGCGGCGGCCTTTAAAGCGCGGAGACGGCCCTCTAGCCCGGATATTTAAGCGGCGGCGGCGGTAAAGGGGTTAAAAGGGGCGGCGGCGGCAGTAAGCATAATAAGGCCGGCGGCGGCGCTATTATAAGTCGTGCGGACGGCTAAGATAAAGGTAGCGGGGACGGATAAAGGCACTACTAATAGCGCTATAAAGGCGGTATTCTTAACTAAAGATAGTTAGTATTAATCGCTATAGTAAGCGTAGTAAGGAAGGAGGAATAAAAGGAGGGGGGGACTTACTTAAGTATATAGCCTATCCGCTTAAGCGAGCGTAGGTAATAGTAAGCGGCGGCGGCGGCTTTTAATTACGCTTTAACCGCTTTATTATTAAGGTTAGCCTTTTAAGCTATCTTAGCGGTAGTAAGAATAGCTAAAGCCGCCTTATAAGCGCGGCTAGTATAAGTATAGGTAAAGTAGCTACCGCTAAAGCAACTTACTTACTTATAATAAGTATAGCTGCTAAATAAGTAGCGTATATAAGACTTATTATAAGCGGCGCTAAGTAATACTTACTACTTATACTAAGTTATAGGTTAATATAAGGATAGCGTACTTAAGCGAGCGGACTTATAGCGCTTAACTTAGCGGTCTTAAGGGTAATAAGGGGGCTGCTAAGGGGTAAAGTTATAAGGGCCGGCGATAGCGTAGTTACTTATAAAGGTATTATAAGCGTAAGTATAGCTAAGGAGGCGGCGGCGATACGGGTAGCGGTAGCGGTATAAGTATAGCACCTAAGCTTAATATCGTTAAGGAGCTCCGATATAAGCACTAACGATATAAATAATATATTGTTTTTATAAGGGTTAGCTTAAAAGTATTTACTTTATATACTAAAAGGTAATACTTATAGTATTATTATTGCTATTACTATTACTACTGCTACTACTACTACTACTACTACTACTACTATTACTATAGTTATTACTAGTTTAAAAGGAAGAGGAAGGAAAGGAGGGTTAAAGGCGGAGGGATAGGGTATTTATACCCCTTAGTCCTTAACTTAAGGCGCGGAATACCGTAACGGCGGGCAGGCCGCTTAATACGCCGCCGGGCTATTTAAGGCGGATAAAGTGCCCGCTTAATAAGCAGACGGGCCTTTTAATAAGTAGCCGCTTAATTAAGAGCGGGCGGCGGCGGCGGGTAGGGCTATTAAACCTACTATTATACGGCCTTACTTACTATAACGCGAGTTTAGCACCTACTAAGCCGCAGACCGGGCAGCGCTTTATAATAGCTAATAGCCCCTTATAATAGCTCCGAACTATATAGCGCGGTATAAGGAGCGGAGGCATTATATTAAAGTCTTTAACTTATAACGTTATAAGGACTTAAGCTATAGCCTAAGCCTTATTATATAAGGAGGGCCGGGTCTGTATATATAAATACGGACTTGCTATATATAGGCAGGCTCTTTATAGCTTATTATTATAATACTACGGACGGCACTTATATACTAGCCTTTATCTACTCCGTAATAAGTAAGAAAATTCATACTTGCTTAAGTCCTTAAATAATAAATTATACTAAAGCATTAAACTTTATTTAAGACTATATAAACCTTTTAGTTAATTTTATAACTAGCTCTATGTTTTTATTATACTGATTTTAAATTTTATTATTATTTTTATTATACCTAAGGTCTTAATTTTAAATGTAGTCTTTTTAACTTAATAGTCTATTTATATAGGTTCTTATATCTATATTTATATAAATCAATGCATTTTTTATATCGTATAATTGTATTTACAAATTATAAGTTATAGCTAGTATTAATAAGAGTTTAGTAAACTTAGGTTTTATAAATATAAAGAAGGTTTTAATAGAATTTAAGCTGTAAATTTACTTATAACCTTATGCTATAAAACAGGCTTTATATCTTATTATATTGTTTTTATTATCCTTCTTTATTTTATCTACCTATTGGCTGCTTAAAGCCTTCTTATTACTAAGAAGCTCTTATATTTCCTAAGCATCTAAACTTATAAGTTTGTTTAGTTTTATTAGTATAGCTTTCTTTTCGTCCTTTGCTTAAAGACTGTTTATAGCCTGCTTATAAATAGTAGGCTTAATAAGATCTTTATTCGCTTTTATAATAAAAAGAATATGTTTTATACTATTATTACTACTTATAATATTAAATATAAAGTGATTTATAAAATCTTTATAGCGTTTAATAAGCTTTTAAGTATTTATACTTTAATCTTTTAATTCTTTTACTAAGTATTATTAGTATTAGTATTATTATTATTAGTATTATTATTATTCTTTTTCTTATTATTATTACTATTAATATTATTATTACTATTACTATTAGTATTATTATTAGTATTGTTATTAGTTTTATTATTAGTATTACTAGTACTAGTATTAGTATTATAAGTATTCTTCTTCTTAGTATTCTTATTATTTAGCAGTCTATTTAAACAAAATATTATAAAAATTAGTATATTCTTTTTTATTTTAAAAGTTATTTTTAGTAAAGTTATATCTTTAGAAACTATTATGTTTTGTTTAAAAAAGTTATATATTTTATAAGCCGTATCTTTATAGCTTATTTTTACCTTTCTTTAAGCTCTAAGCTTTAATTTATTATCCGGGGTTTTATTCCTATAAAATATACTGCTTTTCAATACTTTGAATTTTTCTTAGCCTTTTAGCTTTAAACGCATGTTATCCTTTTTTTTATAAAGATTAAAAAGCTTATTAAAAAACAAGAGAAATAATTATAAAGATATATTGCTTTTAAAATAGCCTTACTTTATAAGTATTTTTTAAAGATTTAAAGTTAAAAGTATAGCTTAAACTTTATTAATATAGTCTTATTTCTCCTTTTTATTTTGTTGTAAAAATAAGGGGTCTATATAAGGCTTATAATTTTTAGAATGCCGTTATTTAGTAATAAAGTTTTATATTATATATAAATTCTTTTATATTATCTAAGAAATTCTTTTTCTTAGTATTTTTATTCATCTATTTTTCAATTCCTGCTTATATTTTAGGAATTTAGGTAGATATTCTATCTTGCCTTTTATAAGATATACTTCTAGATTTATAGTAGTAGTATTTAAAAAGAATATAAAGTATATATAAATAATATATATAGGGGTTTTAATAAGACTTTAAATATTAGTATATATTTTATATAGAAAAAAGTATTTCCTTTTAAAGGAGTCTTTTTCTATTTATTTCTTTAGTAAGCTTTTATATAAGCTTTATACTATACTTTCTTTATTATATTAGCTTTACTAATAGTTATATTAAAATACCTTTTTCTAATTTCTTTATATAGGGATTTATAATTTTTATATCCTAGTCTTTAATACTAAAGAAGTTTATTTAAAGTCCTTTTTTTGTTATTTATAAACGTATAATCTATAGGTGTATTATCTATAAGTATATTCTTTATAAAACGCTTTATATTATACCCTTTTTTATTAATTTAAAAGGGAGTCCTTATAACTATAAGGTTATAATAAACACTATTATTAATAAAGCTCTATATAAGTATATTTTCCTCTTTATTTAAAAGGGTATAATATTTTAATAATTTTAAGCAAAGATATTATTAATAGATTATTTGTTTATTTTACTAATTCTAATTTAGGTATATAAAGGTAATTTCTTAGTATATAGCGTATATTACTATTAAGAAATTTTAAATATAAATTCCCTATGCTTTAAACTATAATAAAAAACGCCTTTCGCTAAGTAATAATTATATATATATCTTTATTAAAAGAAAGGCGTGATTTATTCTGTACTATATACTTTAAAGCCTTTATATTATAAGCAATAATATATAAATTTCACTTTTTTATTTTTATAACGTTTTTATTTACCTTTACAAAATAAAACCTAAGAAACAATAGAAAAAAGATACTTTAAAGGTTCTTTAATATATCTTATATTAGCTTTTCTTTTAAAGAGGTATATAAAAAAGGTATATATAAAAGGGGTCTAAAAAGTATAAACCTTATTAAGGGTGTAAAGACTATAAAGGTTAAAAAAAGGGTTAAATACTTAAGGTAGAGAATGAAATGTATAACGTATTTCTTTCGAAGCAAAAACCCTTTTAAATAAGGAAACTTATCTCTTTTTTCGGCTTTTAACTATTAATCTTTTAGTAACTAAAACTCTCTTTTAAGATAAGTCTCTTAAAGAGAATATAAACGTAAAACGCCTACTATTATTATTTAAATAGTCTTAAGTAGGTTTAGTTAAGAAGGGCCTTTAAAGAAAAAGAAAAGGAGCTTTAAGTTTAAAAACTATTGCTTTTATAATATCTTTCTTTTCTTTAAGCTAAAAGCAGTTTTTTATAGTATAGCTCTTTTTCTTATAAATTTTATAAAAAGCGGGTTTTATACTATATAAAAAGAATAGCTAATTAAAAAAAAACGTTTAAAGCTTTAATTCTTTTAAACGTCTTTTTAAAAAAGGAATAAAGTAATTTTAAAATATAGGCTTAAATATTTCTATAAAGAATATAAGAAAGATTAAGTATAAAGCTTAAATTAAACCTCTTTAAATACTTAAAAATGTTAGTAATAATTACTACCTTAAGAATCTTTATTTCTTAGGTATTTAGCTTCTTAAAAAGCTCTTTTATCTTATTAACATATATCTTTTTTAAAGTAAAGGTTTTTATAGTTATATAAATAAATTCCTTTATAAGAAGAAAATTTAATGTTAAATTCACGAGGTTATAAAGGGGTTTTAAAGCTTCTTAAGCTAACTTTATACTCGTATAGTAATCTTTTTTTAGGAGAGGGCTATTATTAACTATTAGATATATTAAGATAAAGATTTACGCGGATTTAGTATTAAGGTTTTAAGAAACGGCTTTAAAAGCTTATTCTTAGATAAAATAGATTTTATTTTAAAAGATGTAAACGAATAATTTAAAGAACCTTTTAGCTTATAAAATTAAAAGTTAGTCTTAGCAGCGATAGTTTTTGTTATTTTCTTTAAGAGGTATTTTAAAGTAAAAGTTAATAGAGAAAAACGAGTAAAAGGGTAAAAAGGTTTAAGAGGATATTAGTTTAAGAATATAATAAAAACGTTTAAAAGAATATGAAAATTCTGTTAAAAAGAGCGTTCTTTTTTATTAAAAAACGTATTTTTAAAAGGTTTATTTATAAGTTTTGAAAATCCTAAGAGCCGATTTAAATTTAAGGAGTATAAGTAAGAGGG
>JAPEBW010001932.1:0-17201 GCA_027405785.1 Ophiocordyceps robertsii
CAAATAGAGATATATGTGAGTGCAAATAGTAATACTCATTAGTAAAAGAATACGTCTTTTTAAGACAAGATATAAAGTCTTTTACTTTTTTTTTATCTTTCTTTTAAAATATAATAATAATATCGTTAATATAAAAAAAAGTAAGTAAGAAATTTCTTATAAATATATAAGGTTCTTTAAGGTATTATCAAAGCTATAAGGAAATAAAGATTAAAGAAAGCTCTTTTTGCTAAAAAAGAAATAACTATTTAAGTCTATAAAAGGCTTTTACTAGCCGTAATACGTATTTAAGTATTTTAAATCTATTTAAGAAATAGACATAGATCTCCTTAATAAGGTCTACGTTAATAAATACGTTAATTATATTAAGAGATTAAGTCTTAAGGTCGAATTTTACTATTATAGCTATAAGAAGATAAAAGTTCTTTATTACTAAGATAGCTATATACATTTCTTTATTATTATAATGCTATAAGTCTTTATATATATAAAAGCGGGCCTTAAATTTTCGTAGATATCTATGCTTATTAAATTTATAAGTAAAAATCTAAGCTAAAAGTAAGAGTTAAGTAGTTACTAAATTTTTAAGCGTATAATTAAAAAAAAGTCTTCTTTTTAAATAAAGATATTTACTTTACCTTTTTAGTATTACGGGCTATACTATAAGAAGAGCTATAGTTATACTATAGTAAATAACTTAAAGTTAGGCCGACGTATAGCTAAAGTCGTATAAGACTTTACCTAAACTTAGCCCGACCTTAACTTAAACTTAACTTAAGTACGGGCTACTTAAGCAACCTATATAAAGTATAAAGCTATGTAGCTTAAATAAAGATTTCCCCTTTCTCTTTTTAGCTTTAAATAAATAATTATTCGGCTATATACTATTAAACTAAGTATATATAGGCCCTTAATATATTTTAAGCTCTTTTTAAATAAGGTTATACGACTTAAGAAAAGACTTACTAACTATAATATAGTATAAGTAAAAAGCTTACTTAGTATAAGGGGGCTATGCTTAAGGGGGGTAGGAGGGAGGGCTAAGGCAGGCTAATATCCAAACTAAGGTTAAATAAGCAATCCTCTTATTATAAGTAAAGGTTATTAAAACGAGCTACTAAGTTTTAGTAAGCTAGTAGTAGATTTAATAGCTAATAAGCTAGTTCGGGGCCTTAATATAAACGCTAAAGGAGATAGTAAGGACGTTTATATAAGGAGGGGCTAGCTTATTAACTAATAGCTTAATACTTCCTTATAATATAATAGTAAGGGCTATAACGCCCGCGATAAAAAAAGAAGTAATAAAAAAAGGACTAGTAAAAGCTACTTTTAACGCTAAGGAAGTTTAATAGCTAGTATCGCTACTTTATACTTTAAGTATAATATATATAAGAAAAGTGCGAGATTAACTAAGACTTTTTTAAGCTTAAAGGAGGTTTTCTACTTAATTTATAACTACTTAAAAATAAGGCTAAAGTAAACTATAATAACTTACTATAGCACCGGCGCGGATTAAGGTTATAATTAGTAGGAATTCCTTAAGTACCTTAATTCGATTTACTTTAATATTAATATCTAATTATAAGCAGCGGTAACTATCCGTACGATTAAATAAAGAGAGAACTAAACGTTCGCGGCATTCCTCCTTAAGTTTAAGTTAAGGCTCTTTAAAGTAAGAGGGGGGTTATAGCTATATAATATATAAATCGTATTCTTAAAAAGCGCCTTAGGCCTTCGCCTTAAGGAGGTACTTATAATAGTTAACCTTTTAACTTTAAGCTTCTTAGCGTATACTAATAAAGTAGTATAGATCGCGGTAAAGCTAAAGAAAGTTTAGTAAATTAAGTAGCCGTTTTAAGGCTAGAAGAAAGTAATAAAAGAGGTAACTTAAGACTAAAAAAACTTAAAGGGCGATACTTTAATAAGTAGAATTAACGCTATAATATCTTTAAGAGGAGAATAAAGCTGGCTTAATATATAGAAGTATTTTGCTTATAAGATAATAAGGTATATCGCCCGCTTTTATAAAAAGAAAAAAAAAGGACTTTATAAGTAGCTATAGCTAAAGCTAAGGAGGCAATTAAAGTAGATTTTAATTTAAGAAAAGAGGAACTTAAGCGCGAAGTTAAGCGCTAAAGGAGAAGGAGAAATAGTAAATAGCTTAAAAGTTAATAAGAAAGCACCTTATACTAAACTTAGTACTACTTAAGGTTAGTATTAATAAGAAAAAGGGGCTTAATATACTTATAGATATAGGCTATAACTATTATACTATAGTAAGTAAGGGGGTAGTAATAAAGCTATAAATACCCTTTATAAATAAGATAAAGAGGCTATTATAGCCCTTTTTAAAGGATATACTAACGCTTTAAATAAAGGGGATCGTAGCGTTTAAGATAGAGATTAATAAGTACTTAAAATAGATATTTGCTTATATAGTACCGGAGTTAAGCTATAATATGTTCTTAAGGAGACTATAAATAAAGAAGAATAAGGTAGTTTATAACGTTAAAGGGGATTAGATTTAGTAGAAAAAAGCAGGGATTTAGATTAGCCTTTAAGAATTAAAGGAAGCTATAAAAATCGTAAATATTTAAAAAGCAAAGCTAGTAAACGCCTTTATCTTCGCAGTAAAGTGCTAATAGAAAAGGGCTTAAAGGGATAACTAAAGGTAATAATAAGCGCTTAATATAAAAGTAGTTATAATAAAAGATATAAAGAGGGCCCTTTAGCTAAAGACGCTAGTTAACTTAGCGGACTATATCTTAACTTAAGCACTATAAGCTTATTTAAACCTTTTCGTACTTATAAAGGCGCTTAAGTAGCCCCTATTTTAACTAAGCGGGGACTATATAATTTATCTTACCTTAAATAAATATAGTAAGGAGCCGCTACTACTATAAAGGCCTCTTTATAATATATTAAAGGAAGAACTTCTTATCCTTTAAAAGACTTTAAACGAGCTATTAAAAGCAAACCTTATCCGCTTAAGCAGTTCGTTAGCTGCGGCGCTAGTATTATTTATAAAAAAGGCCGATAGCCGTTTATACTTTTACTATAACTACTAAGCCTTAAATATAATTACGAAAAATAATTAGTATATACTACTATTAATTATAAAAACGCTAAAGATACTTATAAAAGCACGTTAGTTTATAAAACTTAATATCGTTATAGCGTTTTATAAGATTAAAATCACGGAAAGCTATAAGTTTAAGACGGTCTTTTAAATAAAGTTCGGACTATTTAAGTAGTAAGTATACTTATTTAGCCTTATAAAAACGCCGGCTACCTTTTAACGCTATATTAACTAAGTGCTAAAGAATTACCTTTATAAGTTCGTTATAGCATATATAAATAACGTTTTAATTTACTTATTAAGGTCGCTTTATAATTATTAAGATAAGGTAGTAAAGGTGCTTAAAAAGTTATAAAAAGTAGGCCTTATACTAAACCTATAAAAATACGACTTTATAACGAAAAAAGTAAAGTACTTAAGTTTTATTATATAGGCTAAGGGTAAGGTCCGGTATACTTTAAAGAAGATTTAAGCTATTTAAACGTAGTAAGCGCTAAGGAATATAAAAAGCGTTTAAAGCTTCCTTAAGTTTATAAATTATTATTATAACTTTATCCCGCTTTATACTAAGGCCTTATAGTACTTAAATAGCCTTTATAAAAAGAACGCGACTTTCTTATAAACTAATAAATACTAAGCCGCGTTTAAGTTTATTTAAAAAGTATCTTATAATATGCTAATACTATAGCTATATAACTTTAAAAAAGAAACGTACTTAAAAGCAGATTGCTTTAAGTATATAATAAGCGGTATATTAATATAAATAAGACTAAATAAGATATAATACTTAGTAAGTTTTTTCTTAAAACGACTTAATATAGTAAAGTATAATTACTTAATTTATAATAAGGAGTTACTTATAATTATATAATACTTAGACTTTTAAAAGGTAAAGTTACGCAATATATTAATATTTATAGTGCTAATAAACTATAAGAATTTAAAGTACTTTATAATAAAAAGAAAGTTAAATAAAAGGTAAAGTAAATAAGCGATAAAGCTCGCTTTATATAACTTTATATTAAAGTACTGCTTAAGGAGGTTAGCGGTAATACTTAATGCTTTATCGCGCCGCGATTAAGATAAGCCGGAAGGGGTATTAGATAAAAAGGAGATAAGATATATAGTATAGATAATCTTAAATAGCGCGCGATTAATAAGATATCGGGTCCCCCTTAATAGCGAGTACGTAAACCTCCCGCGATAATTAATATAAAAAGAGCGTATTATTACGATAATATAAGTAAAGGAAAAGAATATAAGGTTAATCGCTTATATAAGTAAGGCGGATAACTTTATACCTTAAGATAAAGGTAAGGTAAATAAAAGTAAAGTTTAGCTAAAACTTAACTTAAACTTAAGCTAAGATATACTTAAGGAATAAGCATAACTAGCCCGAATATTTATTAAGTAAGAAATATAAAAGCGGTAGATAGCAATATTATAAAAGGATAAAGAGTACTAAGTAGTATTTTAAGTAGTGCGGAATAGCGATTAATCGCTTACTTTAAAATAGTAATTAAAGGTTTAAATAAGTAAGTATATAATTAATATAAAAGGGCGCCTTTACTTTAAGAACTAGCTTTAAGTGCTAAATAAAGCTTAATACTTTAAGAAAAAAAAGGATAAAGAGCTAAATAAGCTTTAAGTATTAATCGCTTAGCGGATATATAACTTAATAGTAGTAAGATACTTAAAGTATAAGGGGACGCTTATAATACTAGCTTAAGAGTTTTTTTAGCCGGGCTAGTTATTAATAGTACGCTAGCTTATCGCGAACTATAAGCTATATAATAAGGGGTATATTTAAAAGTAACTTTAAAAAGGGCTTTTTTAACTATTACCGCCCCTTATATAGCTATTTATATACTTAATAATAGACTTTATAGTTAACTTACCGCTAATAAAGAGTAAAGGCTTTTAAAACCTTTAAGTAATAACGGAAAGGCTAATAAAAGCGATAACTTTAAAAGCGATATTAATAATAAGAGTAGTAATATACGCTATTAAGTTCTTATAATCTTACTTTTACTTTTATAGAATGCTAAAGTTTATTATCTTAAATTAAAAGATAAACTAAATAAAGTAATTTTAGCGGGAAATTTACTAATAAACTAAGGTTTAAAAGAAACTAAGTTTAGCTTACTACTTATAAACCGATAAAGTAACGGAGCGCGCGAACTAAAAGATATAAGCATACCTCTATATATACGTTTACTATAAGTAAGATAACTAAGAGGTATAGCTACTTTACGCTTAAGCGGCGCTTAATAATTAGGTAGTACTAATAATAAGTATAAGCCCCTTCTTTACTATATATAAGTATAATATTAAGCTAATCTAAATTATATAAAAAGAAGGACTGCTTACGTTAAACGTAATAGACGTACGGAGCTTTATATAAAGAATAAAGAAGGTTGCTAACTTCTTTTAAATAGCGATCGTAGTATTATAAGTAAGATAAAAGGAGATAGCAAACTAGTTATATATACTAGCGGAAAGACTTAAGTAAGTAATAAAGTATAGCTAGATATAAGAAAATATACTATAAATAAGCCTTATTAAAAGCTTAACTAGCTATACTAAAAGTGTATAATAATAAAGGTAATTAGCCTATATATAATAGAACTTAATATACTAAGGAGGGTATATAAAAAACTATATATAAAGTTCTTTTACCGCGTAGCGAATAACTCTTTACTTAGCTAAGTAGTTAACGACTACTAGCTACTACTAATAATCTAAAGAGATAATAAACTAAAGTATATTATAAAAAAGATTTAGTAAGCTTAATAAAGACGGATTAAAAAGGGGAGATAATGCTAAGTTTTAATAAAGTAGTATAAGTATGCTAACTTAATATAGTAGCTAATTAGCGACTTTTAAGATATAATCGCTTTAAAGGAATTTAAGGGATAGTATAGTAATATGATAATAAACGATAAAGGCGAGGCGGAAAGACAATAATAAGCTAAGCTAAAAAGTAAGAGATATAATAAGAGAAATAGCGGAGAAAAAGATAAAAACTAAGAAAAATAAAAAAGAGTTTTAAGCTATGCTTAATAAACATTAAGACGATTTTAAATAATAAGTATAAGGAGGATATACTATAAACGTATATAAAGTATAAATAAAAATAAGATAGATAAGGGATATAATAAGATATAATAAGATATAAAGTAAATAAAGATAAAATATATAAGGAACTATAACTTAATTAAAGTAAGCTACTTACTATTAGCCGATATTAATAAATTAACTTTAAACATTAAGGTATATTTAAGCTTAGCGCGCTATAATAATAATATAAGCTAACTTTATATATTATAATAATCGTTAGTAATATCCCTTAAGCTAGTATTATTATTATTAAGTTTATGTTAAGGACCTATTTATAGGTTTTTAAGCTATTGCTTGGTTTTTATATAAAGGGAAACCGGAGTGCTTAAGGAAAAACCCTCCGCTACTCTTTCGCTCTAAGTCCTGCTATATTAGCCCTTATAACTATATATAAGGAAGGGGGGGGCGCTAGCTATAAATAAGTCGGTCGGTTAATTAGCTTAAACTACTATAAGCCCGCTACGAAGCGATAACGACTTTATAGTAGGTAATTAACGTATCTCTTAGTTGCTATTAGTTAATAGAATTTTTCTACGGGGTATCTAATTATCCGCCGAAATGCGTATTCCGGGTTATCGCCTTATTTTATACCGCCGCGAGGCTTAGCGGGCTATATAATTTTGCCGGCCTTTAGCCGGGCCGGGGGCGCTTCGGGGTTTACTAAGTCCCGAAAGGCCCTTACTAAGTTATCGCATCGGCACCGCGCCGCGTTATTAATATCGGAATTGCTAGTTATCCGGTATAGGTTTTTATTATCCCGGTCGGGGACTAAACTAAGGCTAAGGGCCGCGCCTTTAGTAAGTTATCGTCGCGTCTAGGTAAGACTAGGCCTAGGCGGGCCTACTTATAGTAAGGCTAAGCTACTAGTAAATTTATAAGCGCTTTTAAAAGCGCTAATTAGCTAATTTTATAGTAAGTCGGCGTAGTTTGCTAGTTTAACTAAAAAGGCTATGCCTTTAGCCGGATTTAAACCGACCCCGGTATTATAGCCGGTATGCTTCTTAAGCGTATAACTACTATACTATAAAGGTTTAAGCTAGTATTTATTAAGGATTAAAGAACGTATATATAGGTTAGTACGATAGTCTTTAAACGTCTTTTAAGATATATAGTCTTAAAGCGCGTTTGTAGTAGTAATTATATCGCTAGTATATTAATATTGCGTTAGCGTTATATTATATATAGTTTAAAAATAAGGATATATAAGTAAATAGCATAATTTAGTATAAGTATAAGTAAAAAAATTATAAGCTTAAAGCAAGGCTTAATTTTAATAAGCCTTATACTAAGTATCTATATTAAAAGACGCTATATATTTAATATATATAAAGTAAAGGGGACGTTATATAATAATACTACGTATCGCGCTTTACTTATTAAGCGATAGCGGTAAGCGCGAAGACTAATATAAAGGCAGTAGTATATAGTTACTAAGCGTGCTAAGGTGTATAAAACGGGAAGACGCTTATAAAACGGTAAGAAATAAGGTATAAGGGGTTATAGTAAATATAATAAGGCGCGGCGTAGCGAAGCTATTATAAAAGAGGGCGCGTATATAAGAGGATTAGTAATTAAAAAAAGGAAAGAAGAGAAAAAAAGAAGAGGGAAAAAAAGGTTATTTATACTTAAAGACTATAAGTAGTAAGAAGGTAAGATATACTTTAAGTATTAATAATAGTAGTAAGCGGAGGAGAAATATTATACCGCCTTAGCGCTATTAAGGACAATATAATAGTATAGATAAGTAAGCGTATAACATATTTAACGCTATAACATAACGTTATTTAGGGGGATATATTAGTATATAATTATAAGTATAATAAAGATAATTATACCGATTAATATTAAGCGTAAAGCGGGGGGTAAGGCGGCGACGTTATATACTTAAGTGCGCGATAGCTTAAAAAGAAGATAGTATTATAAGCTATACTATAAAAAGAGCTATAGTTATATTATAGTAAATAACTTAAAGTTAAGCTAATATATAGCTAAAGTTATATAAGACTTTACTTAAACTTAGCTTAACCTTAACTTAAACTTAACTTAAGTATAGGCTACTTAAGCGACCTTTATAAAGTACGAAGCTACGTAGCTTAAATAAAGATTTCCCCTTTCCCTTTTTAGCTTTAAATAAATAATTATTTAGCTACGTGCTATTAAACTAAGTATACGTAGGCCCTTAATATCCGGCTTTTTTAAACTCTTTATAA
Source organism: Ophiocordyceps robertsii (assembly GCA_027405785.1). Classification (NCBI taxonomy): domain Eukaryota; kingdom Fungi; phylum Ascomycota; class Sordariomycetes; order Hypocreales; family Ophiocordycipitaceae; genus Ophiocordyceps; species Ophiocordyceps robertsii. The sequence goes on from JAPEBW010001932.1 coordinate 8,410, forward strand.
AAATAGTATGTTATAAGGTTTAACTAAAATTAAAGTAGTAGCGGTAAATCTTTATTATATATCTTCTTTTTCTAAAAAGCGTAAAAAGAAGTATTAAATATAGCTTATAGAAGCTGCGGGGAAGGTAACGGTAAAAAAGTAGTTAAAGCAGTATAATTCCTTATAAATCAGGAAGCTTAAAAAGGTTTAAAAGCAAAAATCGGATCTTAAGGAATTTCTATTATATTCTTTAAGTCTTTTAGTATATCTTCCGCTCTAAGAATATTAGTTATACTATTAAAATCAATACTTTAAGGCGGGCGGCTAAAAAGCTTAATTTAAAGGATATTATATAATATGTTTTCGTTAAGTTACTTATTATTAAAAGCGCCTTTTTAAGGCTTTTTAATAGTATATTTTACGTATTTATAGTATTAAGTTTTAGTAAGAAATTTAAAGTTAGAAGCTATGTGCTAATAAGAAGATTTAACTTTATTATTTCCTTTGCGTTTTATAATTAAATTTTAGTACTTAAAAATCGTTATATATAGTATTATTATAATCTATAATATATAGTTAGAATACGTAGTCTTAAATTAATATAAGGTCTTATATAAGTACCGTCTTTATAAAGAAAGACTACTTATTAAAAATAACGTTTTATACCCTTTAAACCTTTTATTAAAAAGGGATAAAAATTCGATAAAAATTAGTAAAATCGTAGCTAACTAAGAAGCTAACTTTTACGTCGTCTTTAAGCTTAAGGTCTCTTTTTATAGTATTCTTAAGAGCTTTTATTATAAAAGGGGTAAGCTTTATAGCTATATATATAAATAGTAAAAGAATTAAGAAAAGAAAAGAGAATCCCTTTACTATTCTTTATAAGCTAGGTTTATAGTTTTTCGGTAAGGGAAGTCTAAAGACTTTAAGGAGTCTTTTAAGATGTCTTATTATAAAGGGAAAGTAGCCGTTTTTTTTAAATTTTTAGCTAAAAGGTAATAAGTAAATTTAAGGAAATTTATATTATATAGGCCTTTAAGGAAATTACTTCCTTAACACGCTCCGCAAAGCTGTTTTAAGCTAGTATATAAAAGGCAGAAGGTTTATTAATAATCTCTTATTCTATAATAAATTCCTAGTATTCTTTTTATAAAGCTTTATTATTATTCTTATAAACTTTATAAATATTAAGGTTAAATTACCTCCGTATTATGCTTTAAAGGCTAATAAGGTAGAAAAGAAGCTTCTTTAATATTAAATTTAGAAGGGTATAAAAGAAAATTAAGTTAGTAAAATCGTCCTTAATAATAAAAGCAACCTTCTTTTATTATAAGACTTTAGTAGCAAAAAGAGGTCGTAAAAAATCCGATATAAAGGCCTCGTAGCCCTTGTAGCTAGTTATACTTATAATAAAATTCTCTTTGCTTTCCTAAGCTTATAAGGCTTGTAGTTAAAGATAGTAAAAGACGTGGGAATAAATATACCCTTACTAAAAAAGGTCTTTCGCAACGTTTACTTATTAAGGTGCCTTAGTTTCTTATATTAAAGCTAAGGAAAAGAAGAAAAAGTAGTTATAGTAGGTTTTTTTTTCTTTTAGAATAAAAAAAGAGTTAAATAAAAAAAAAGAGGAAAAGGTTAAGGAAGAAATTAAAGTAAAAAAAAGCTATTTTAATTTCGTTATATTTAATAACGTATTAACTATATAAAAGCTATATTTTATAGACTTCCTTTATTATAGTAAAAATACTACCCGTCTAAGGAATTTAGTAGATTTTTACTTATTATAATTTTAATAAGGAAGTAATACTTATATAAAAAGTTAGTATAAAGGCAACGTTATTTAACTAAAATAATCTAGTAGAGATTTATATAAAGACAGTGCTATAACTAAGGATTAAAGACTCTTTAAAGCTCGCGAAAGCTAAGGCCTATATTAGTATATAATTTAAAAAGCGGTCTTAAGCATTATAAATATACTTATTTAATCCGTATTTAAGAATAGATAAGTTTTTTAATAGGTATATCTATGCGGGTACTTATAATATAGTAAGAAGGGCTGTTTTAGCTACGGCTATAGCTTATACTAAAGTATTTATTAAAGCCGGGTTTTTTATAGATTTAAAATCCGATTAAAGATTAACGGAAGCGGATTTATATTTCTCGGCCTTATAAAGGGCATTTTTAACTAAGGCTTTATTATAAAGGATAGTAAGGAGCTCGTTAATCGTTTTCTAGATTTTTTTATTTCGTTTTTAGCCGTTTAGTCTTATTTTTTCGTTATAATAAAATAGTTTATATAATAATATTATCTTTTATAAAGGTAGAAAAGTAATAAAGGGGCTAAAAAAGAAAAAGGATCTTTAAAAAAGTGGCTTTAGAAAGTAGTAAAGAAGGTAGATTTCGATAATTTCTTTATAGATTTCGTAGCTAGTTGCCTTTCGAAAATCTTTAAAATTTCGATACTATCTAAAAAAGTCACTTACTACCCGTTTCTATCCTATCTTACTTCGTTATCTATTCGGTTAATTTAATAATTAGTAAAGGAGCTATTAAGGCTAAAATAGCCTTTAAAAAGCTGTGCGTAAAACATAAGTCTTATGCCTTTAAAAGCTGCGTTCTTTTTCTATTTATAAAGGCCTTTTACTAGTTTATAATCTAAGTAACTAAGTTAGTTTTGTTTAATAAAGATAAAATCCTTTATAAATTCGTAAAGACTTCTTTTTTCTTATTTATAACAAGGGCTATATTTATCTTTATAATAAGGAAAGCTTAATAAGAACGTCGTAAATATTTACTATTATAAAATAGTAGTTTTTAATATATTTTATAATATATTACTATAAAGTTAAAAAGGCTTTTTACTAGTTTTTATAGCTTTAAAATTTAGGTTAATACTTTAAGTAAAAGAACTTATAGGTTTTTTAATTATTAATAAAAAAGTTAGTAATTTCCCTTACTTAAGAATTTCCTTATAAGATTAAGGGTTTTTTAAAAAGCTATAAAAGGGGCTTTTTTAAGGCAACTAAAAGATCGATTTAATCCTAAATTTTATAAGAAATAGTATATTTCCGCACGTTTATATAGCGGACACGACTTAAATATATATAGGCTTAGTTTTAATAGCTTTAAAAAACTATAAGCGTATTATCGCTCAATAAACGGCCTATATACGTATAATAAGGAATTTTACGCTTAATACTATAACGGGCCTAGGCCTTTTTATCCTTAGTATCTTTACTTAGTAGCTTAAAAAATAAACCTATATTAAGGTTAGAAAAAGTAACTTTCTTTTTTAGTATAGTAGCGATAAAGAAAATAAAAGCAATAACGGCAAAACGATAGCTATATAAAAGGGGCAAAGCGATAAGAAAGCAATAAGCTTATAAGAAAGATAAGCGCGTTTACGGTAAAAGAAGGAGGAGAGTAAGCGTATACGCGCGGTATATAAGAGGCTTTATCTTTAAAGCTAAGCGCGAGATTAGTAACTAAGCGGCGCGAATAAATAACGGTCCCGATTAAGAATATACGCGTACGGTAAAGCGCCGAATTCCTATTAGCGGGGACCGCTATAAACTTACTATTTAAGGTCGCGCTACTTATAAGAGGGGCGTAGGTTAAAATCCTATTTACCCCTCTTACCCCCGTATTAAGAGGGTAGATAAGGGGGATAGGAGAGGGTTTACTACCTATACCTTAGGCTTAAAGCGCGATACTCCGGACCGCGGGCCGCTTAAGTTAAAGGCGGCCCTAGCTTTATTAAGCCGCGTCGAACTGCTTAGTAAGCGGGATATACTTACGGCGGAAGACGTACTCCCTTTTTCCTTATATAAAGTTATAAGACTTTATATAAGGCGGACTAAGCGCGAATAAAAGGAGGTTTTACTTTAAGCACTCCGGTTTTTCCTTTTTATTTATAAATATCGAATTTTTAAAAACTTAGATTAAGTCCTTAGCGTAAACTTAATAGTAATAATAATAATAATAGTGTATTTTTATATTATTAAAATCTAACGTTTTTAGTTAAAAAGGCCGTTAAAAACGGTTCTCTTTAAAGAGCTTATAAATTTTATTATTTTAGTAAAGGGGGAAAAGAGTAAAATAAAGCAGCGTAAATAAGATACTTTTATAAGTAATTTTTTATAAAGAGAGCGTTTTTTATTTTTAAAGGGCGTAGTTAACTAATAAGGGCGTAATAAAATAAAAGTGCTATAATAACTAATTTTACCTTTTATATAAAGTAAAAAAGATTTAAGCTTATAACTCTTAAAAGTAAAGAAGGCTTATTTAAGGCATTTAGTAAAAGAGCAATTTATATAAAAAGAATTAGCTTGTAGATAAAAGGTAAGAATAAGTAATAAGGTAGTAAAGCTTTTATTTTATTATTTTAGTAGCTATTTAATAGCTTATATATAATAAGAAGTAGTTTAAAATAAGTAAGGAAATAATAACTAATTTAATAAATAATAACGAATAATAAATAGTCTTTTTTAAAGAGAAGGTCTATAAAAGGTCTATATACTAAAAGGTAAAATAGCTTTTAGTTTATATATAGCTAAAAAATTAAGGGAAGCTTTAAAAAGGCCGAAATTAAAAGAAGCCTTAAGGAGGCTCGTGCTATTATTACTACTACTACTACTACTACTACTATTAGTTACAGCGTATTTATAACTATATTAAAGAATATATATAATAGTTACTAACTTTAAATAAAGGTAGTTAGTACTTAAAGTTATAGTACTTTGCTTATATTTTTATAGCTTTTTGCTTATATTTCTTAAGTTTTTATTATAAAGCTTTTAGCTTATTAACTTTAACTTTTACTTTAAGTATCTTTTTTTATAATATAATTCTTAATATTAATATAAAAGTTTAACTAATAGCTAAGAAGGGCTTAATTAAAAGATAGCTTAATAATAGTATGAATTATATTATTATATATTAATTATACTATGTAAAGAAGTAACGCTTAGCTTATTTATTTTTCATTTATATAAAATCTTAAGTAATAATATACTACTTAATTTATATATTTTATTTACTTATTTATTTAAAAGTAAAACGCTATTAATAACTTATATTTTACTTATTAAATAAAACATAGGTTTAAATAAAACTTATTAGTAAATAGTAATTTTTTATTTATAACTATGCTTTTTAAAGGCTTATATATTATTTTAAATTTATAATAAAATGCCTTTAATAGCTTAAGCGCGTTTAATATTTTAAAATATAAAATAAAAAGGTAGTACTTAGTACATTAGTTTATAGTTATTAGTATTATATTAACTTTCTATTCTTTATATTATACTTTTATTAAACTTATAATAAAGTTTATTAATAGTTTTTCCTATTGTTATATAAAGTATAATAATAATTATATAGCGTTATAAAAGTAATACCTTTTTAATATAGCGCCTTAATATACTAAGTATTATTTAATATATTAATTAATATCTTTTATTATACTTTCTTTATAAATATTTATTAATATTAATTTACTAATTTATTAGCTTTTAAAGTATCTTATTTATAAGTCGTTATAATAAAGTTATATAAACTCTTAATATAAAGTATTATTTAAAGGTATTATTATTAAGTTTACGCTAAGGACTTAATTTAAGTTTTTAAAAATTCGATATTTATAAATAAGAGGGAAAAACCGGAGTGCTTAAGGTAAAACCTCCCCTTATTCGCGCTTAGTCCGCCTTATATAAGGTCTTATAACTTTATATAAGGAAAAGGGAGTACGTCTTTTACCGTAAGTATATCCCGCTTATTAAGCAGTTTAACGCGGCTTAGTAAGGCTAAGGCCGCCTTTAACTTAAGCGGCCCGCGGTCCGGAGTATCGCGCTTTAGGCTTAAGGTATAGGCAGTAAACCCTCTCCTATCCCCCTTATTTACCCTCTTAATATAGGGGCGGGAGGGGTAAATAGGATTCTAACCCGCGCCCCTCTTATAGGCGGCGCGACCTTAAATAGTAAGTCCGTTATAGTCCCCGCTAATAAGAATTTAGCGCCCCGCTATACGTATATATTCTTAATCGGGACCGTTATTTATTTACGCCGCTTAGTTACTAATCTCGCGCTTAGCTTTAAAGATAAAGCCTCCCGCGCACCGCGCGTATACGCTCGCACTCCTCCTTCTTTTACTATAAACGCGCTTATCTTTCTTATAAGCTTACCGCTTTCTTACCGCCTTACCCCCTTTATATAACTATTATTCCGCTATTATCGCTTTTATCTTTTTTATCGCTATTATACTAAAGAAGAAAGTTACTTTTTTTAACCTTAATATAGGTCTACTCCTTAAGCTACTAAGTAAAGATACTAAGGATAAAAAGGCCTAGGCTTATCGTAATACTAAGCGTAAAATTCCTTATTATATATATATAAGCTATTTATTAAGCGATAATACGCTCGCGGTTTTCCGGGGCTATTAAAACTAAGCTTATATATATCTAAGTTATATCCGCTATAAAGGTATACGTAGTCCGCGTAGCTAATCCTCTCTTAGCTATCTTTACGAAAGCGTATATTATATACTCCTTAGGTAACCGTTCTTATTTTTAAGTAAGTAGCCTTATATTAAACCTATTTATATACTTTAGCTAATCTCCTTTATAGCTTATTGCTATAAGCGAAGATATAGCTTATAAGCTTTATACCGCTTAAAAGAAGTCGTATAAATCCGGCTGGCCTATTAAGCGCTTTATATATATAAAGCTCGCCTCCGCGGCAATAAAGCTTTAATAGCGTGCCGGCTTTACTATAGCACGGGCTCTCGCGTTTAGTACTCCCCTTAGTCCGGCTTCCCTTAATAAAAATATTAAGCTACTTACCTTTACCCTTAGCCGCTTCGTTAATAACGCGTATACGGCCTATAAGGCTAACGCTAAGCTTATTAATAAAGTTAACGGCACCGTTATAGTTATTTACTAAACCGTTTACGCTATAGCCCGGAACCTAAAAAGTATAAAAAACGCGCTATTTATAGTAGCTAATTACCTTAGCTTTAGCGGCTATAAGGGCCGGGATATCGCTTTTAAGGGTCTCTTACCCGACTTAGACTTTATACGTGCCCGCGCCGCTCTTATCCCGCTTAAGCCCCCGCCCCTTAAGGTTCTTATCGTTTTAAAGGACTTTAAGGCTAAGGTTAAGGCTAAGAAGAAGGCTTAAGCTAAGGTTCTCGCTAAGGCCTATACTTAAGAGCGCGCCGCCTTTGCCCGTAAGCTTAAGTATAAGGGGGTGCTTAAGGGTAAGGGTAAGAGAAAAGCTATTAAGACTAACGAGTTTAACTTAAGGGAGCTTAAGCTTAATATTAGTAATAACGAGCTAGAAAAAGGGGAGGACCGGGACGACGATAACGGTAACGATAATAAGGCTAAGATTAATACTAAGGTCTTTAAAGATAAGGTTAGCCCCTTACTTAGTTCCGATACTATCCTTATTATTTCTAACTTTAAGAGCGGTAGTAATAGCAACTATAACGACGACCTTACTTCGCTCCTCGCCTTACTTACCCTTAGCTTGTTTATAGGCCGCGATATCGCCTTAGCTACGCTAAAACGGGTTTATAGCCTCTTTAGTAGTAGTGCTTTTAAGGCTAGTAGCCCCGCGGCTAACGCCTTAAAGCATGCTTATATCGCCCCCGTTTTTAACCTATTTAGTAAGGAGGGAGATATTAAAGACCTTAGCTTAAACTTTAAGTACTTTTAGTTTTTTACTTATAGTAAGGCTAAGTCTCTCCCCTTTAATTTTCTTATAACGCTTAATACCGCTTAGTCGACTAAGTATTATTTAAGTCGCCTTACTTAGCTTAGCCTCGTGCCGCCTTCGATACTAATATTAAGAACCCTATAAGCCTTAAAGCCAACGCCTTAGCGGGCTGTTAGTAAGATAATATCTTTTACTTTTACTCCCGCCGCGACCTTAAGTCGTTATAAGCGCGGGAGGGGGAGGGCGCTTATTACTTTAACCCGTAGTCGTGGCTAAGCGGGGCGTTCTTATAGCACTCCTTAGATAAAGAAGTCCGCTATTGCTCTTAGCCGCGCCCGACGCGGCGCCGGGCACGATAATAATAAGCTCGGACTTTAGCTAAGGTAAAGGACTAGTATTAAAGGGGGGGAGGAACTAAGGGGGGAAGCTAGCTAGGGCACTAGCTTAAGGTAAGTTAGATAAGGGCCTTATAAGCTAAATAAGGGTCTTAAGGGGAGGGAAGTTTTTAGCGTTTTAGTGCTTTGTAGCGTTTTATTATATTAGTAAGTTATTCCCTTAAGCTAAGCTAAGGGGGCGATTTAATTAATATATATCCCCTCTTAACTAAAGTATAGCCGGAGCCGCCGCGTATACCTTATCTTCCCCTTAGTATAGTCGTATTACTAGATTAAATTATTATAGGCGCCTTAAGCCTAAGAACTATCTTAATAGCGTGGCCGCTATCTCCTATTTTTAAAGCTTCGCCTACACCTCGCCCGCGTTACGGAGTCGCTATAGTAGCGTCCCCCTTACCTTACTAATAAGCCTATAGCTTATTATCGCATAGTAAATAGTATCTTATTATTGCCCGTAGTTATAAAGGGGCGATACTACTTTAAGTATATTATAGTAAAATAAGAAGCCTTTAAGGCTTATTACTCCGGTTTATATCTAAGTAATTATAAAGCTTAAGTACTTAAGCAGCGCCTTATACCGATCGAGCGCTATAGCCTTATTAAACCGGGGCGGTAAGTCTATAGGATAAAGCGTAGTCCGGCGCTATTTAATAGGTTCCTCCTTTAAGCTTTACCGCTTAGCCTATTCCTTAAAGAGGATTTC
>JAPEBW010001933.1:0-17193 GCA_027405785.1 Ophiocordyceps robertsii
AAACTCTTTAACTAAGAGAATTAAGCGGTTAAGCTTAAGTATAAGACTTAAAAGCTATTATAAGTTATAAAAAACTATAACTTACTACGCTTAAGGTAATTAGTTATTTTAATAATAATATACCGCCGTTTACCTTAAGTAATAAGGCCTTTTTAGCTTTATAGTATACTTATTTAAATTTTCTTTACTGCTTACCCTCTTTTTTTTCCTTTTTTCTTTTTATAACTATATTTCCCTTTACCGCTAGCTATAGCCCGCTATACCTCGCTTACTCTTATATATATAACCTTTACTACTTTAAGCTTATAATTCTTATACTCCCGTTTTAAGTCCTTTTATCGTTTAACGTCTTTTATAGCTAAGACTAGCTATTTTATAACTACTTTTTTAGCCCGCTCTTTTATAAGCCTTTATGCTTTTAATATAAAGGATATAAGCGAGCTCTTAAGCTTTATAAAAATAAAGCGGCTATCCTTTATAGCCTTAAGTCCCTTAATAAAAGTTAAAACCTTTAAGTTTAAGCTTTTATATAAACCTACGCCGCTTTTTATAGCCGCGCTTAAGCTAATAAATTTAACTTAAACTATAACACTATAAGGGATAGCTTATACTACCCTCTTTAAATACTTAACTTAAATAACTTACCTCTTAGTCTTATACTATAATAAGGTTTAAATAGCCGGTTTTATAGTAACTTAGCTATACCTCCTGCTTAGCTCTTACCGTTTAAAAGCCCCCGCCGCTTATATATTTTTAAAGTATAGCTAGAAATCTTTATTAGCGGAATAACTAGCTAATACTTAATACCTTAAAGTTAGCTAACCTTACTATAGTCTTAAGATTTATAATAGCCGCTATAGCTAGTAAAAACCCGCTTTAGCTAAACGACTAAAACGATATCTACGCCGTCCTTAACTATATATTTAAGGCCTAGCTTAACTAGTTTATAGCTAGGTTTATAGCGGCGTTTTAAGCTATTATAGCTAAAACCTTATCTCGCTTTATATACAGTTTAGCCTATACTATAAAATCTCTTTCTTAGCTTATAGCCGCTATAAGCTTTTAGGACTTATTTAGTCTTACTTAGTAAACGCCTTTTCTACCTACCGCTACGCTTAGCTTAGCTATATAAAGGCGTATAAGCGCCTTATTATAGTCTATCCGCTATCCCTCCTTAACTAAAAGAGATAGCAATAACTAGCCTCGTAATATATTTCGCCGCTTTATCTTATAAGAGCCGCTAATAGTAACTAATATAATCCTTAATAGACTTAGCTTTATAGGCTTATACTTTATCGATAAGATTATAATAATTAAGAGTTTCCGCTTAGCTATAAATTACGCTAAGTTTTACTTATAGGCCCGCGAGGAATTTAAACGCGACTTAACTTTAACTTAAGTAATAAAGTTCTTAGGCTTAAATATTTACCTTATCGGCCGTATTAATTACGCGCTTTATATTCTCGCCTTTAAGGCCCCCTTTATATAAAGGTTCTTTAAGACTATTAAGTATATCTAAAACCTTAAAGGCAAGGAGTTAAGTACTAAGGCTATTAAGGACCTTATTACCTGCTTTTAAGCGGGAATATAGATATTTAATACCTTAGTACTAACTATACTTATTAATATTAGTAAAATAGCTTACTCTTACTTTAATACCTTCTTAGTAGCTAAAGACGCGTTAGTTAGCGGAAAGACGTAGGTAGTAGCGCTATATAAAAAGAATAATAAGTTAAAAAGCCTAGCGATAAAAAGCGGGGGATAACTATAATAGTAGTAGTAAGTAAAATATAATATCTTGCTTATAAGTAGCTTATAAAGCTAATAAGTAAAACGGGAGACTTAGCGGAGGATTAAAGACGGCGTAAGAAAGGTAAGTAAGATAATAATATAAGATAAGGCCTAAATAAAGCTAATCTTTTATAATATATCCCGCTAAGAAACTTAAGTATTCCTTAGTATAGAGACTCCTTACTACTTAATAAGGGCCTAAATATACGCTTTAAAGAAAAGTCGGAAAACTTTATTATAAGTTTTAGCTAAACGCGTTAATCGCCTTAATAAAGACAAAGCCGTACGATTAAATATAAAGTAAGGATCTATAATAAAGCCGCTTACTAACTATCTTAAGCTACTTAGCTACTATTAGCCGGATAGGCCGAAAAAACTATTAAAAGGATAAGGACGGCGTACTATTAATATAGCGTAAAGACGCTATTATAAAGCTATTACTTAGTACCCCTTTTACTTAATTCTTACTTTAAACTAATAAAGACGTTAGCTTTTCTTTCTTACTTAAAGGAGTTATTATAGAATTTAAACGGCTATACTTAAACCCTTTACTTTACTCTTAAAGAAGCCTTATAGAACCTTATAATAAAAACGCTTAAAGTACGTATTAAAAAAGCTCGCTTAAAGAGATACGATAAATATTATTAGTTAGACCCCGCTAAGGTCTTTAAGATAATACTATAGAGGGTTAAGAGCTTACTTAACTATAGTTTATAATATCTTTAACTATAGAAAATACTATAGAAACTATTAAGTAGATTCCGCTAGTATCTTTAAGGGATTTCTAAGGATTTTTATAGGATATCTTAACTATAGTTTAACTTATTTCTAACTATAAAAACACCTTAAAGGATATAAGATAAACCTTATTGCGATTTTTAAGGGATATTTAAGGATATTTAAGGGATTTCCCTAACTATAGTTTATAGTGTTTTTAACTAAGCTTATACTTAGTTTATTAAGCGATTTTATAAGGATATTTACAGTTTATCTATATACTATAAATAGTATAGTTAGAGATCCTTAAAATTAGCTTAAAGAACTAAGTATAAAGTAGCTAGCTATGCCTTTAAAAATAGTTAAGCTTTTTACTATTTTTAAACTCTTATATACGTTTATATACGGTAATTAGTCCGTTATACTAGCCTAACTAGCGGTAATAAGTTTATAGTACCGGCCTTAACTAGCGGTAATTAGTCCGCGCCTTATCCCCTTATCCTTATACTATAAAGCGTAGTAGCTACTATTAAAGTTTTACTTTTTTACTGTTTTATATTATATATAAACCTTTTTATATTATTTAAAAAGACTCTTTTTATAGTAGTCTTATTTATATTATCTTTTAGTTAATACCCTTAATTTAAGTATTTATTAAAGTCTTTAACTTATAAAGTTATAAAGACTTAAGCTATAATATAAGCCTTATTATATAAGGAGGGCTAGGTTTATATATATAAACACGGACCCGCTATATATAAGCAGGCTTTTTATAGCTTGTTATTATAATATTACGGACGGTACTTATATACTAGCCTTTAATTACTCTATAATAGTATAAGCTATTAATTATAAACTCGTTTAACTATATAATAGCGGGAGCTTTACTTTAAGCGGAGTAAGACGACGCTATTATAAAGTTATTGCGGAACGCTTTAAAGACGTTAAAGGGTATATCGGCTAGCTAAAAGGATAACTTCCTCGCCGTACTAAGGGGGCTAACTATAAAGCTTATTTTTACCCTTATAGTATTAGCCGCGCTAAGAACGGCGCTTGAAATTATTATAGTGCGGAAGCCGCTCTTATAACCGATATAGGATAGGAAGCTAAAGAGCTTTTACTTTTTCTTTAGCCGGCTATAGGCAAAATACTATGCTAACGAGGAATACGGCCTTAATAGCGGCCGGAGCGCCGTTTAGTACGCGCTATTATATACGCTACCGGAGCTTTAAATATAGAGGATCGCGGGCTTTTAAGAAAAAGGGGGCTATAATAGCCTTTAAGACCCTTAAGACTTTTTCTAATACCTTATCTACGCGTTTAGCAATATATAAGAATAAGAAAAGGCGTAGGATAAGCTACGCACCTTTAAATAAAGGGACGGATAGTCTTTTAAAGAGTTCCTCCTTAAGTTTAAGGAGACCCTCTTTTAAGCGGTAGGTATTATAATATAAAAAGATAGCGCGAAGCTAATATAGCTATAAAACTTAATTACCTTAGCACTTTATAAGCTACTTATCCTTATTATTATATTATCTATATATAGTAAGTACGTTAGCCGCTTTATAAAAGTAGCTTAAGGTTATAATTCAACGCCTTACTTTTAAAAGTTATAAAAGCGCACTTATATAGTAGGGATAAAGTTACCCCCTTTTTATATTACGCGCTTACCGTTAATATTAATAGTAATACTCTTATAACCGCGATAAGGACCGACTATATAAAACGCCCGAAAAAGGCGTTTATAACCTTAACCTCTTTTATATTAGCGGGCTAATCCTCTTAATAGCGGGCTAAATAAGTCTTTAGCGATAAGATTTTAAAATAACGTGCTAACGGCTAATACTTACAATATAAAGCGGGCTCTTACTTCGCTATAAAGTGCTTATATAAGCCGGCGAAGCGTCTTTCCGTAGGAATCCGCTTTATAGCGGTCGATATACTACTTTAGCTCGCCTTAAACGATAAGAACCCCGCCTCTTATAAGGCGGAGGGAAAAGAATAGCTTTAAGGTAAAGATAGGCCCTAAAGCCGCAGTTATTAGTATAAGTAAGGTAAGAGCTAGTAGCTTATATAAAAAAGGATCTTACTTTAATATAGGTTATGCTTAATTAGTCTAAATCTCTTACCGCTTTTATAAATAAGGGATACTAATACTATGCTATAGTAGATAAAGCGTTTATACGTTAAATATAAGTACTTATTAAGAGGATTACCCCGCGCTAAGTAAAAGGTGCTTTAAGTATAATAAAGGGTATAGAGATTAAAGGTATTACTTAGCTAGCTATAAAAGTAGCTAGCTACTTAAGGCTTATTATAGTATACGTAATCTTAAAGCTTAAATTCCCTTTAATTTTAAGGAAGCCTTAGCTTAATATACGTAGTCCTTTTTAGTTCCGTATTAAGAAAAGCTATAGTTCGGCCTAGCGGAGATATAGCTACGTTATATTAATAGCGCCTTTAAGGAGATAGGGGCTATATTAAGACTAGCCGACGCCTTTAAGGTGCTCGCTTTAGTCTTCGTAAGCACGGTTAAACGGCTCGTATATTAAAAAAGCAAGGCCGCCGCTAATATAGCGATCTATACTATAAGCCTTACGAATATCGATAAGGCCTTAAAGACTAAGATGCTAAAATCGCTTATAGACTTATAAAGGGTAATCCCTTAACGCTTCTATAACTTATTGCCGCTCTTTATAAAGCATAAGGCCGATAAGCTTAACCTTTATTAGCTAAGAGTTAATTATAAGATCCTTATTTATATAAATAAGCGAGGAAGGGAGTTCCCCGCGCCTTTTAAGCCGCTATATAGCATATTATAGGCTAAGTTATTAGTACTTAAGAAGACCTTTCGGGACTTTTTAGATAAGGGGTTTATCCGGGTAAGTAGCTTTAAGGTAGGCGCTTTAGTGCTCTTCGTTTAAAAACTAAGGGGCGGAATCCGCTTTTACTATAACTATTAAGCCCTTAACGTAATTATATAGCTAGACTATTACCCGCTCCCCTTAATCTTTAATACGCTCTATAATCTATTAAAGGCAAAGTAGTTTACTAAGCTTAACGTTATATAAGCGTTTTATAAGGTACGGATTGCGGAAAGTAAGGAGTAAAAGACGGCCTTCTATACTTATTATAGCTTATTTAAGTAGCTAGTAACTTTTTTTAGTCTTATTAAGGCCTTAGCTACCTTTTAACGTTATATTAATAACGTCCTTCGCGACTTCCTTAATAAGTTCGCCCCCGCTTATATCGATAATATCCTTATTTATAGCAGAGGCTTATATAAGGATTATATATAGAAAGTATAAAAGGTCTTAAACCGCCTTTACTTATATAGCTTATACTTTAATTTAGATAAGTGCGAGTTTAAGGTTAAGCATATAAAATACCTTAGGTTTATAATTTATACTAGCGCGGGTATTTAAGCGGACTTTATTAAGATATAAGCGATTTAAGACTAAAATGCCCCGATAATATAAACTAGTATATAAAGCTTTTTAAGCTTCGCTAATTACTACTATATATTTATTTATAGGTTTTTTAAAATCGTTATACCGTTAAATAAGATTAAAAGGGAAAAAGTAGCTTTTTATTAAGGACGTATATAAAAAGGTGCGTTCTATACGCTTAAAGACTTATTTTCGTAGGCCCCGGTACTGCTTTTATAGGATTTTAAATATACTACTATAGTAAAAGCGGACTATAGCGGCTAAGCGCTTAAAGGTATACTCTTATAAGAGGTAAAGGGGCGGAAGTAGCTTATAGCCTTTTACTTAAAGAAGCTAACTTTAGCGGAAAGGAACTATACTATTTACGATAAAGAGATACTCGCTATTATTAGCTATCTTAAGTAATAGTAAACGGAGCTCCGTAGTTATAAAAGCTTCGAAGTCCTTATAAACTACCGGAACTTTAAGTATTTTATAACCTACTAATACCTCTTTAAGCGGTAAGCCTATTAAGCTAAGTACCTATCCCGCTTTAACTTTTAGATTAAGTATAAGCTAGGTTAGGACTCCGCCGTCTTAAACGCGCTTTCTTAATAAGACTAAAACCGCACTATAAACGCGGATATTAAAGCGCGGGATTTATAGCTTATTCCGTAAGCGGCGTTATATATATATATTAAGGTCTCCTTTATTAAGGAGCCTTTAACCCCCTCGTTTAATGCCCTTATTAAGGAGCCTTCGACCCCTTTATTTAGTGCCCTTATTAAGGAGCCTTCGACCCCCTTATTTAATAAAGTAGACCCGCCCGCTACGTTAAAAGCGGGTATCCCGCCCTCCTTACCGGCGACTCCTTAAGCGCTAAGTTCGGGGGACTAAGTAGGCCTAAGCGCTTAAGCAGCGAGGGTTTTTTAAGATAAGGGCCTTTAGCGTCTTTAAGATAAGCTAGCTTCTTAAGACTATATATATAAGAGCGTGCGGCGCGCTATAAAGTTTAGTATACGTTTTTTAAATCTAAAGCTACGATTAAAGGTATAAGTAGCGAACTGCTATATTAACTTAAGGGGGCACCTCCGCTAAAAGGGTAAGTTATTAGTGCTAGGCGCCTTTTATACGATAGAAGCCGATAAGAGGAACGCCCTGCTAAAGAATAAGCTAAGAAACGAGCTTTAAAGGAAGCTAGTATAGCTAATTTACAACTTTAATATTATTAGCTACCTTAGCTAGTAAGGTATAGCGGTAAGGCTTATAAAGGACTTTTATTAGCCCTTTATATAGCATTATATACGCCGCTTCCTTTATAACTATAACGTTTACGGCTATATAAAGATTTAGCGGGCGCTTTATAAAGGGCTCTTTAAGTAGCTATTAATCTTAGACCGGTTTTAAATATATATTTAGATAGATTTTATAACGGACCTTCCGCTTATATTAAAGGGAAATCGCTATATATAGGTTATTAAAAACCGCCTTAATAAGAAAGTAATGCTTAAGCTAATACTTTTTATAAAAGCGGAGGTATATATAAAACGTTTCCTTTAGTATTAAGCGCGGATATATAGCTAGCCTACTTAAATTATAAGTAATAAGGGCTTTAACTAAATAAGGCGCTTTTAATAGTACCTTTATAAGCTACTTTAAGTGACTTAGCTACTTAGCTTTATATATTACTTATAGACTAATAAAGGCCTAAAACGTATTAATTAAAAAGCATAAGCTTATTTATAAGCCGTAGTAGCCCGGAACTAAGCAGACTAAAACTATTAGCTTATAGCTACGTAGCTTACTTTAAATAGCAAGCCTTAAGCGTTTATTAGTATAACCCCTTTCTTTATATTATATAGCTTTAAACCCCCCTCCTTAATACTTTAAGTAGTAAATATAGCGGCGGAAAAGCACTTAACCGCCTCGCTAAAAGCTTAAGCTACTTACTTTATTTAAAAACTTAAGGAGACTATAAACTATTACTAATTAGTAATAGCGGCGGCCGTATAAGATTAAGAGCGGCACGCTAATAAGTTTAAGTCTTTAGCGGAGGGTTTCGCACTAGGAAATAAGGTTTAGTTAAACCTTTATAATTACTAATCCGGCTGCTTAAAAAAGAAGCTTAACTAGCTATATATAAAGTTTATAGTATAAAGAGTTATTAGCTTATAAGTTATAAAGCTTAAAAAATTGCCTTTAAGGATATATAATAAGATTAACGTAAACTTATTACGCTAAGTAGCTTAAAACCCCTTACTTAGTTAAGCGGGTATAGACCTTTAGCCTTTTATAATCCTAATTAAAAGGGAGGAGGAATTTATAATTAAGGAGGTAAGGGTAGCTTATTAAAAGAAAGTAAGTAAAAGTAAGCAGCAGGAGGTGCTTATTAAGTAGCGTAGCTATTTAAACCTAACTTAAAAGCCTATATAAGAGCTTATAAGCACTAATACTTTAAATAAGTTTAAAGCTTTTTATAAGCTAGTAAATAAAAATAATAAGCTTAGTAACTAGTAGCTCCCTCTTAAGCGGAAATAGGAAGTAACTTTAGCTTTTTAGTTACTTATAGCGTTTTATAAAGCGGAAAGGAAAAAGGAGTTATATTTAAAGCTACTTAGCTTAAGCTATTAAGGCCTACGCTACTTATCCTTATCTTTAGTCTTTTTTTTATTATTATTTTTATCCTCCCCCTCTTTCTCCTCCCCCTCCTCTTTAAAAGCGGCGGCGGCGGCCTTTAAAGCGCGGAGATAGCCTTTTAGCCTAGATATTTAAGTAGCGGCGGCGGCGAATAGGTTAAAAGAGGCAGCGGCGGCGGTAAGTATAATAAGGCCGGCGGCGGCGCTATAACAGGTAGTATAGACGGCCGGAATAAGGGCGGTAAAAACGGATAAAGGCACCGCTAATAGCGCTATATAAGCGGTATTTTTAACTAAAAATAGTTAGCGCTAGTCGTTATAGCGGGCGTAGTAAGGAGGGAGGAAAAAAAGGGGGGGGGGACTTATTTAAGTATATAGCTTATTTACTTAAGCGAGCGTAAGTAATAATAAGTAGCGGCGGCGGCTTTTAATTATGCCTTAACTGCCTTACTACTAAGGTTAGCCTTTTAAGCTAACTTAGCGGTAGTAAAGATAGCCGGAGCTACTTTATAAGCGCGGCCGGTATAAGTATAAGTAAAGTAGCTACCGCTAAAGCGACCCGCTTACTTATAGTAAGCGTAGCCGCTTAATATATAGCGTATATAAGACTTATTATAAGCGGCGCCGGGCAATACTTACCGCTTATATTAAGGTATAAGGTTAATATAAGGATAGTATATTTAAGGGAGCGGACTTATAGCGCTTAACTTAGCGGTCTTAAAGGTAGTAAGGGGGCTGCTAAAAGGCGGAGTTATAAGGGCTAATAATAGCATAATTACTTATAAAGGTATTATTAGTATAAGCGTAGCTAAGGAGGCGGCGGCGATATAAGCGGCGGTAGCGGTATAAGTGCGGCACTTAAGCTTAAGCTCGTTAAGGAGCTCCGATATAAGCACCGATAATATAGATAATATATTATTTTTATAAGGGTTAGCTTAAAAGTATTTACTCTATATATAAAAAGGCGATACTTATAATATTATTATTGCTATTACTATTACTACCGCTATTACTACCGCTACTATTACTATTATTGCTAGTTTAAAAGGAAGAGGGAGGAAAGGAGGGTTAAAGGCGGAGGGATAAGGTATTTATACCTCTTAGTCCTTAACTTAAGGCGCGGAATACCGCGACGGCGGATAGGCCGCTTAATACGCCGCCGGGCTATTAAAGGCGGACGAGGTGCCCGCTTAATAAGCAAACGGGCTTCTTAATAAGTAGTCGCTTAATTAAGGGCGGGCGGCGGCGGCGGGTAAGGCTATTAAACCCCTTATTATACGGCCTTACTTACTATAACGCAAGTTTAGCGCTTACCGGGCCGCGGATTAAGTAGCCCTTTATAATAGCTAATAACCTCTTATAATAGCTTTAAGCTATATAGCGCGGTATAAGAAGCGGAGGTATTATATTAAAGTCTTTAACTTATAAGGTTATAAGGACTTAAGCTATAGCTTAAGCTTTATTATATAAAGAGGGCTAGGTTTATATATATAAACATAGACTTACTATATATAAGCAGGCTCTTTATAGCTTATTATTATAATACTATAAACGGCACCTATATACTAGCCTTTACTTACTTTATAATAGTATTTAAGTAAGTATTTTACTTTATATATTTTAAAGTATATTCTTAGATATTAAGTACAAGTATTTAAAAAAATATTATATATTTATTATAAGTAAGGGTTTTAAAAAGACTTTTAATATTAGTATATATTTTTTTTTAAAAAGTTTTTCTTTTAAAAAAAGACATTCTCTTTATTTATTTTTTTATTTAGCTTTTATATAAACTATATAATATTTTATCTTTATAATATTACCTTTATTAATAGTTATATAAAAACACCTTTAAGGTATTTATATAGTAATCTATAACATATATATATTAGTCTTTTATTCTAAAAAAAGTTTATTTATAGTCTTTTTTATAGCTTTAATCCTTAAAAGTATGTTATTTATAAGTTTATTATCTATAAGTATAAATCCTATAAGTATATTATTTATAAGTATATTCTTTATAAGTATATTACTTATAGGTATACCGTTTATAAAGCCTTTTATATTATTTCTTTCTTTCTTTACTTAAAAGCGGGTATTTATAACTATAAAGATAAAATAAAGGCTGTTATTAATAACGTTTTATATAAGTATGTTTTTATTATTATTTAAGAGAATTATATTATCTTTTTACGTTTAAGTAAAAGTATTATTAAGAAATAGTTAGCTTATTTTATTAACGCTAATTTAAAGTATATAAAGGTAAGTAGTATATACTATTAAAGTCTTTAACTTAAAAAGTTATAAGGACTTAAGCTACAGCCTAAGCCTTATTATATAAGGAGGGCCGGGTTTATATATATAGATATAGACCCGCCGTATATAAGCAGGCTCTCTATAGCTTATTATTATAATACTACAGACGGCACTTATATACTAGCCTTTACTTACTCTATAATAGTATAAGCTATTAATTATAAACTCGTTTAATAGTATAATAGTAAGAGCTCCGCTTTAAGCGGAGCGGGACGACGCTATTTTAAAGTTATTGCGGAACGCCTTAAAGGCATTAAAGGGTACGTCGGCCGGCTAAAAAGATAACTTCCTCGCCGCACTAAAGGGGCCGACTATAAAGCCTATTTTAACGCTTATAGTATTAGCCGCGCTAAGAATAGCGCTTATAATTACTATAGTACGGAAGCCGCTCTTATAGCTAATATAAGATAGGAAGCTAAAAAGCTTTTACTTCTTCCTTAGCTAGCTATAAGCGAAATACTATACTAATAAGGAATGCGGCCTTAATAGCGGCCGGAGCGCTATTTAGTACGCGCTTTTATATACGCTATTAAAGCTTTAAATATAAAGGATCGCGGGCTTTTAGGAAAAAGGGGGCTATAATAGCTCTTAAGACCCTTAAGACTTTTTTTAGCACTTTATTTACGCGTTTAGGAAGATATAAGAATAAGAAAAGGCATAAGATAAGCTACGTACCTTTAAATAAAAGGATAGATAGTTCTTTAAGGAGTTCCTCCTTAAGTTTAAGGAGACCTTCTTTTAAGCGGCGGGTATTATAATATAAGAAGATAGCGCGAAGCTAATATAGCTATAAAACTTAATTACCTTAATACTCCGCGAGCTACTTATCCTTATTATTATACTATTTATATACGGCGAGTATATTAACCGCTTTATAAAAGTAGCCTAAGGTTATAAATAGACGCCTTACTTTTAAAAGTTATAAAAGCGCACTTTATATAGTAAGGATAAGGTTAACCCCCTTTTATAAAACGCGCTTACTATTAACGTTAATAGTAATACCCTTATAACCGCAATAAGGACCGACTATATAAAACGCTTAAAGAAGGCGTTTATAACCTTAACCTTTTTTATATTAGCGGGCTAGTCCTCTTAATAGCGGGCTAAATAAGTCTTTAGCAATAAGATTTAAAAACAACGTGCTAATAGCCGATACTTATACTATAAAGCGGGCTCTTACTTTGCTATAAAATGCTTATATAAGCCGGTAAAGCGTCCTTTTATAAAAATCCGCTTTATAGCGATTAATATACTACTTTAGCTCGCTTTAAATAATAAAGACCCCGGCTTTTATAAAGCGAAGGGAAAAGAATAGCTTTAAAGCAAAAAGAGGCCTCGGAGCCGTAGTTATTAGTATAGGTTAAGTAAGAGCTAGTAGCTTATATAGAAAAGGATCTTACTATAATATAGGTTATACTTAATTAGTTTAAATCTCTTACCGCTTTTATAAATAAAGGATAGTAGTGCTATGCTATAGTAAATAAGGCGTTTATATATTAAATATAAGTACTTATTAAAAGGATTACCCCGCGCTAAGTAAAAATCACCTTAAGCATAATAAAGGGTGCGGAGATTAAAAGTATTATTTAGCTAGCTATAAAAGTAATTAGCTGCTTAAGGCTTATTATAGTATATATAATCTTAAAGCTTAAATTCCTTTTAATTTTAAGGAAGTCTTACCTTATATATATATAGTCTTTCTCGGTTTCGCACTAAAAAAGGCTATAGTTTAGGTTAGTAAAGATATAGTTACGCTATATTAACGGCGCCTTTAAGAAGATAGGGGCTATATTAATACTAGCCGACGCCTTTAAGGTGCTTACCTTAGTCTTTATAAGCACGGTTAAACGGCTTATATACTAAAAGGGCAAGGCCGCCGCTAATATAGCGATTTATACTATAAGCTTTACGGATATTAATAAGGCCTTAAAGACTAAGACGCTAAAATCACTTATAGACTTATAAAGGGTAATCCCTTAGCGCTTTTACGACTTATTACCGCTTTTTATAAAGTATAAGGCCGATAAGCTTAACCTTTATAAGCTAGGAGTTAATTTTAAGATCCCTATTTATATAAATAAGTAAGGAAGGGAGTTCCCCGCGCCTTTTAAGCCGCTATATAACATATTACGGGCTAAGTTATTAGTACTTAAAAAGACCCTTTAGGACCTTTTAAATAAGAGGTTTATTTAAGTAAGTAGCTTTAAAGTAAGCGCCTTAGTGCTTTTTATCTAAAAACTAAGGGGTAAAATCCGCTTTTACTATAACTATTAAGCCTTTAACGTAATTACGTAGCTAGACTGTTACTTACTCTTTTTAATCTTTAATACGCTCCGTAACCTATTAAAGGCGAAGTAGTTTATTAAGCTTAATATTATATAAGCGTTTTATAAGGTGCGGATTATTAAGGGTAATAAGTAGAAAATAGCTTTTTATACTTATTATCGCTTATTTAAGTAGCTAAGAACCCCTTTTAGTCTTATTAAGGCCTTAGCTACCTTTTAATATTATATTAATAATATCCTTCGCAACTTCCTTAATAAGTTCGCCTTTACTTATATTAATAATATCCTTATTTATAGTAGCGGCTTATATAAGGACTATATATAAAAAGTGCGGAAAGTCTTAAACCGCCTTTACTTATATAGCTTATACCTTAATCCGGATAAGTATAAGTTTAAGGTTAAGCGTATAAAATACCTTAAGTTTAAAATTTATACCGGCGTAGGTATTTAAGCGGACCCCGTTAAGATATAGGCGATTTAGGACTAAGATGCCTTAATAATATAGACTAGCGTATAGAGCTTCTTAAGCTTTGCTAATTACTACTATATATTTATCTATAGGTTTTTTTAAAATCGTTATACTATTAAACGAGATTATAAGGAAAAAGGTAGCTTTTTATTAAAGACCTATATAAAAAGGTGCGTTTTATACGCTTAAGGACTTATTTTTATAAGCCTTAATACTACTTTAATAGGATTTTAACCGTACTATAATAGTAAAAGCAAACTATAGCGGCTAAGCGCTTAAAGGTATACTCTTATAAAAGGTAAAAGGGTAAAAGCAGCTTATAGCCTTTTACTTAAAGAACCTAACTTTAGTAAAAAGAAACTATACTATTTACGATAAAAAGATACTTATTATTATTAGCTATCTTAAGTAATAATAAGCGGAGCTCCGTAGTTATAAAAGCTTTAAAGTCCTTATAAACTACTAAAACCTTAAGTATTTTATAACTTGCTAATATCTTTTTAAGCGGTAAGCTTATTAAGCTAAGTACTTATCCCGCTTTAACTTTTAAATTAAGTATAAGCCGGGTTAAGACTCCGCCGTCTTAAACGCGCTTTTTTAACGGGACTAAGACTATACTATAAACGCGGATATTAAAGCATAGGATTTATAGCTTATTCTATAAGCGGCGTTACGCATGTATATTAAAGTCTCCTTTATTAAAGAGCCTTTAACCCCCTTTTTTAATGCCTTTATTAAGGAGCCTTTAACTCCCTCGTTTTATAAAGTAGACCCGCCCGCTATATTAAAAGCGGGTATCCCGCCCTCCTTACTAGCATCTCCTTAAGCGCTAAGTTTAAGGGACTTAGTAAGCTTAAGCGCTTAAGCGGCGAGGGTCTTTTAAGATAAGGGCCTTTAGCGTCTTTAAGATAGGCTAGCTTCTTAAGACCGTATATATAAAAGCGTGCGGCGCGCTATAAAGTCCGTTATATATTCTTTAAATCTAAAGCTACGATTAAAGGTATAAGTAGCGGACTGCTATATTAACTTAAAGGGGCACCTCTGCTAAAGGGGTAAGTTATAAGTACCGGGCGCCTTTTATATAATAAAAGCTAATAAGAAGAACGCCCCGCTAAAGGATAAGCTAAGGAACGAGCTTTAAGGGAAGCTAGTATAGCTAATTTAAAACTTTAATATCGTTAGCTACCTTAGCTAGTAAGGTATAGCGGTAAGGCTTATAAGAGACTTTTATTAGCTCTTTATATAGTATTATATACGCCGCTTCTTTTATAACTATAATATTTATAGCTATATAAAGATTTAGCGGGCGCTTTATAAAAGGCTCTTTAAGTAGCTGCCGATCTTAGACCGGTTTTAAATATATATTTAAATAGATTTTATAACGGACCTTCCGCTTATATTAAAGGGGAATCGCTATATATAAGTTATTAAGGACCGCCTTAATAAGGAAGTAGTGCTTAAGCTAATGCCCTTTATAAAAGCAGAGGTATATATAAAACGTTTCCTTTAGTACTAAGCGCGGATATATAGCTAGCCTACTTTAATTATAAGCGATAAAGGCTTTAACTTAATAAGGCGCTTTTAGCAGCACTTTTATAAGCTACTTTAAGTTACTTAGCTACTTAGCTTTATATATTACTTATAGATTAACAAGGGCTTAAAACGCGTTAATAAAAAGGTATAACCCTACTTATAAGCTATAATAGCTTAAAACTAAGCAGACTAAGACTATTAACTCTTAGCTATATAGCTTGCTTTAAATAGTAAGTGCTACGCTATATAGTATAAGGATAAGTAAATAAGGCGCGGACTAATTACTACTAGTCGGGGCTAGTATTACGGACTAATTACCGCTAGTTAAGGCCGGTACTACGGACTAATTACTACTAGTTAAGCCGGTATAACGGACTAATTACTATACGTAAACGTATATAAAGGTTTAAAAATAGTAAAAAGCTTATTTATTCTTAAAAGCATAGCTAGCTACTTTATACTTAGTTTTTTAAGCTAATTTTAAGGATTTTTAACTATACTATCTATAGTATGTAAATAAACTATAGATATCCTTATAAAATCGCTTAATAAACTAAGTATAAGCCGGGTTAAAAACACTATAGACTATAATCGGGGAAATCCCTTAAATATCCTTAACTATCCTTTAAAAATCGCGGTAAGGTTTATCTTATATTTTTTAAAGTGCTTTTATAGTTAAAAATAAGTTAAACTATAATTAAGATATCCTATAAAAATCCTTAAAAATCCCTTAAAGATACCGGCAGAATCCGCTTAATAGTTTTTATAGTATCTCTTATAGTTAAAAACGTTATAAACTATAGTTAAGTAGGCTCTTAACCCTTTATAGTTATATCCTAAAACCCTTAGCGGGGTTTAACTAGTAATATTTATCGTATCTCTTTAAGCGAGCCTTCGTAGTACGGGCTTTAATTATTCTTTTTGCGGGGTTTTATAAGGCTCCTTAAAAGTAAAGTAAGGAGTTTAAGTATAGCCGTTTTAATTCTATAAGAACTCCCTTAAGTAAGAAAGAAAAGCTAACGTCCTTATTAGTTTAAAGTAAGAATAAAGTAAAGGGGGCGCTAAGGAATAGCCTTATAATAGCGTCTTTACGCTATATTAATAGTACGCTATCTTTATCTTTTTATTAGTTTTTTCGGCCCGCTTAGCTAATAGTAGCTAAGTAGCTTAAGATAGTTAATAAGCGGCTTTTATTATAAATCCTTGCTTTTTATTTAGTTATATATCTTTATCTTTATTAAGGCGATTAGCGCGTTTAGCTAAAACTTATAGTAAATTTTTCTAACTTTCTTTTAAAGTATATATCTAAGCACTTATTAAGTAGTAAGGAGTCTCCGCGCTAAAAAATACTTAAATTCCTTAGTAAGATACGTTATAAAAGACTAGCTTTATTTAGGCCTTATCTTATATTATTAACTTACTTACCTTTTTACGCCGTTTTATAATCCTCCGCTAAATTTCCTATATTACTTACTAGCTTTATAAGCCGCTTATAAGCGAGATATTATATCTAACTTACTACTGCTATTATAGTTATCCCCCGCCTTTTATTACTAGGCTTTTTAACTTATTATCCTTTTTATATAGCGCTATTACTTACGCCTTTCCGCCGATTAATACGCATTTAGCTACTAAAAAAGTATTAAAGTAAAGGTAAGCTATCTTATTAATATTAATAAGTATAGTTAATACTAAGGTATTAAATATTTATATTCCCGCTTAAAAGCGGGTAATAAAGTCCTTAATAGCTTTAGTACTTAACTCCTTACTTTTAAGGTTTTAAATATGCTTAATAGTCTTAAAGAACTTCGTTATAAAGGGGGCCTTAAGGGCGAGAATATAAAGCGCGTAGTTAATGCGGCTAATAAGGCGGATATTAAAGCCTAGGAATTTTATTGCTTAAGTTAAAGTTAAGTCGCGTTTAAACTCTTCGCGGGCCTATAAGTAAAACTTAGCGTAGTTTATAGCTAGGCGGAAACTCCCGATTATTATAATCTTATCGCCGGAGTATAGGCCTA
>JAPEBW010001934.1:0-17191 GCA_027405785.1 Ophiocordyceps robertsii
TCGGAAACCTTAGCGGGGTCTGATTAGTAATATTCGTCGTATCTCTTTAGGCGAGCCTTTATAGTGCGTGCTTTAAGCGTTCCCGTCGCGGGGTTCCGTAAGGCTTCCTTAAGAGTAAAGTAAGGAGTCCGGGCGTGGCCGTTTAGATTCCGTAATAATATAGTTAGACCTTATAAAGTTTAGGTTTAAGCCGATAAACTATATAGCTGTTTCCGTTATAGCTTATATAAGGTTAATTATACTATCTTTATTCTTATAAAAGAAACGTATATATTCCCCCCTTAGTATAGCTAGTTTAAGCTAAAGCTACGCGGCCTCCTTAACGAACTATTTTACCTTATTAAAAGTCCGGTTATAAGCGTCTTAAAGCGGGTAATAGATATTAAAGTCCTTTACTAAAACTACTAAGCCTTAGCTATTAACCTCTTTTAAGGCCTTAGCTAAGCTTATCCGAATTTCTTTTAGTAGTAAGTATAAGGACCTTAACTTTATACTATCGCTAAAAGTTATCTCCTTTTAGTTATATCCGGTTTATAGTATTTATATCCCCGTATCGTGCCTCTTATAAATATATATCGCGTTATAGCCCTCCTTATAAACTAGCTAGTATAGTGCGCCCCTTAAGGGCAAGGCCCTTAAGCTTTATATTTTCTTAATTTCCTAAAGCGCTATTACGTTATACTTAGCGCGGTAGCTAAGGGCTAGTTATACTAGCTCGTATCTTTTCTATATATTTTAATAAAGGACCTTTAATTTTATATATAAGGGGTTAAGGTAAAGTTTATTATTTAAGATAAGGTAATAGCCCGGGTTAAGAGCAATACGCTTTATTGCCTTATATATTGTTTAATATTACTTAAGTTAGTGCTTACTACTTATGCTTTAGCCGGTAAGGCCGACGGCGTTTGCCCGTTCTTTCTTAGCTGCTTAAGGCGTTTCCGCGCTTATAACGAAGTAAGCCTTTAGTCCTTTATAAAAGAAAAAGGGATTTAAGGGTCCGGCTAGCTATAAGTACTAGCAAAGCGTTATAAGCGGTTTAAGTAGTAGTCTCTTACCTTATCTTAAGCTTTTACCGCTATAAGATAGGTGCGGGACTACGCTAAGTACTGCCCGCTATAAGATATATAGTTATAAAGGATTTCGCCTTTTTTTATATAGTACTTATCCTCGCCGCTTATATATAAAGTCCCCTTATAGTAAGTATAGAGCTATATTAAGGTATAACGTTTAGCGATATGCCCGTATTTATAGTAGTTATAGCACTAAGTAGGTTTAACTAACTTATTATATAGCTTATATTAAAATATCTAAGCCTTAAGGAATAAGCTTATATTATATAGCTTATTAGCTTTCGCTAAGCTACTTATACTAATAATAAGGGTTATAGCTATTAAGGTCTTAGTTTAAAGGTATATTACTCGCGCCTATATAACTTTTACTTTATTAATATTAGTAATCTCCTTAATTAAGAGCGCCTTATCTATTTTAAAGACCCTTATTAAAACATTCTTCGCAATTACTATATAAGCCTTACGCGCTATCGCTACCTCCGGTCTAAAAACGCTCTTTACTTAGTCTTAGTTTTGCTAATAAGGTTATAACGCTATATTAAACATTACCGCAATATCTTTACTTAAGAGGCGTCTCGCTACTATAGCGGAAGAGATATTAAGCGCTATATTAATTACTTTAACTATATCCTTTAGCTTACGGTTTAAAATATCTAGTATCGCTCTTATTAAAACTACTACTAGCTCGCGTTTATATTAAGGCGAGACCGGCTTTATTTTTACGTTATACTATACCGGCCCTTTAAGGCCTATCGCTACTATTACTTAAGTCTTTTTAAGTCCTCCCCTTAAGCCTTAAGCTTAGCCTTATCTTAGTTCCTTATATATAACTTTCTTTATCGCGCTTTAAATAGCCTTATAAAGCCCGGGGTTAGCCCGCACTATAGTTAGCGCGCTCTTAACGCGCTCCTTAAAGCGGAGGAAGGTTTTAACTATTACTTATACTTAATTAAACTACGCGTATAGGACTATACCCGCGATTTCGTTATAGGCCTTCCTTTTATTAGTATCGCGTATAGTCCGGCTAGGCTACGCATTATTATCTTATTAAAGTATATTCGGCTCTTTATCTAAGTGCGTAAAGCTTAAAGGCGTTTCGTTATACTAAGCGCTATAGTAGATATTAGTGCGAGGCGGACTACCCCCTTACTTACGCGTCCCCCGGCCACGCTACGATATCGTCTTAAGGGGGTAACTAATACCGCCGAATTAATTCTTATTATTAGTAAGAGTTTTAAACGCGATACGCACCCGCTATAGGTAAGTGTTTAGTTTGCGAAGAAGTTTTTTTATAATAAACTATAGTAACTTACTATAATATTAATATAAATTAAGGTTATAATTAATAAGAATTCTTAAGGTACCTTAACTTTATTAAATTTAATATAAATATTTAATTATAAGCTATAACGGCTATCTATATAATTAAATAAAGCGAGAACTAAACGTTTATAGCGTTTCTCCTTAAGTTTAAATAAAGGCTTTTTAAAGCAAGAAAAGGATTATAGCTATATAATATATAAATCGTATTTATAAAAGGCGCCTTAAGCCTTTACTTTAAGGAGGTACTTATAATAGTCGACCTTTTAACTTTAAGCTTCTTAGTATATACTAATTAAGTAATATAAATTATAGTAAAGTTAAAAAGGGTTTAGTAAACTAAGTAGCTATTTTAAGGCTAAAAAAAGGCAGTAAATAAAGCGACTAAAAACTAAAAAGACTTAAAGGGCAATACTTTAATAAGTAAAATTAACGTTATAACTAAGCTAAGAGGAGGATAAGACTAACTTAATATATAGAGATACTATACTTATATAATAATAAAGTATATTGCTTGCTTTTATAAAAGAAAGAAAGAAAAAACCTTATAAGTACCTATAGCTACCGCTAAGGAAGTAATTAAAGTAGATTTCGACTTAAAAAAAAAGGAACCTTAGCATAAAGTTAGGCTTTAAAAAGAAAATAGCTTAAAGGTTAATAAAAAAGTACTTTATACTAAACTTAGTATTACTTTTAGTTAATATTAATAAAAAGAAGGGGCTTAATATACTTATAGATATAGGCTATAATTAATATACTATAGTAAGTAAAAGAGTAATAATTAAGCTATAAATAGCCTTTATAAATAAAATAAGAAGGCTATTATAGCTTTTCTTAAAGGGTATATTAATAATTAAAACAAAGGGAATTATAACGTTTAAAATTAAGATTAATAGTTACTTAAAATAAATCTTTACTTATATAGTATTAAAGTTAAGTTATAACGTATTCTTAAGGAGACTATATATAAAGAAAAATAAGGTAGTTTATAATACTAAGGGGGAATAAATTTAGTATAAGATAGTAAGGATTTAAATAAGCCTTTAATAGTTAAAAGAAGCTATAAAGATCGTAAATATTTAAGAGGCGAAGCTAGTAAGCGCCTTAATCTTTATAGTAAAATATTAATAAGAAAAAGCTTAAAAAATAGCTAAAAGCGACGATAAGCACTAAATATAAAGGCAATTATAATAAAAGATATAAAAAGGGCCTTTTAGCCGAAAACGCTTATTAACTTAGCGGACTATATCTTAGCTTAAGTATTATAAGCTTACTTAAACCTGTTTATACTTATAAAAGCGCTTAAGTAGCTTTTGTTTTTACTAAGCGTAAACTATAAGATTTAACTTACTTTAAATAAAGATAGTAAGAAGCCGCTACTACTATAAAAGCCTTTATATAATATATTAAAGGAAAACCTACTTATCTTTTAAAAGACTTTAAACGAGTTATTAAAAGTAAATCTAATCCGCTTAAGTAGCTTATAAGCTATAGCGCTAGTATTATTAATAAAGAAAGCTAATAGCTACTTATATTTTTACTATTATTACTAAGCTTTAAATATAATTATTAAAATAGATTAATACGCGCTACTACTAATTATAAAAACGCTAAGGATATTAGTAAAAGTATATTAATTTACGAAACTTAATATTATTATAACGTTTTATAAGATTAAAATCTTAACAAGCTATAAGTTTAAAATAGCTTTTAAGATAAGGTTCGGCTTATTTAAGTAATAAGTATACTTATTTAGCTTTATAAAAATCCTAGCTACCTTTTAACGCTATATTAACTAAGTATTAAAGGACTACTTTTATAAGTTTATTATAGTATATATAAATAACATATTAATCTACTTATAAAGGTCGCTTTATAATTACTAAGAAAAAATAGTAAAAGTGCTTAAAAAGCTAAAAAAAAAGCGGGCCTTATACTAAATCTTAAGCAATACGACTACTATGCTTTATAGTATAAGGATAAGGGGATAGGGCGTAGACTAATTACCGCTAGTCGGGGCCGGTACTACAAACTAATTACCGCCGGTTAAGGCTAGTACTACGGACTAATTACCGCTAATTAGGCCGGTATAACGGACTAATTACTATATATAAACGTATATAAAGGTTTAGAAATAGTAAAAAGCTTATTTATTTTTAAAAGTATAGCTAGCTACTTTATACTTAGTTCTTTAAGCTAATCTTAAGGATCTTTAACTATACTATCTATAGTACGTAGATAAACTATAGATATCTTTATAAAATCGCTTAATAAACTAAGTATAAGCCTAGTTAAAAATACTATAGACTATAGTTAAGGAAATCCTTTAAATATCCTTAGATATCCCTTATAAATCGCGGTAAGGTTTATCCTATGTCTTTTAAGGTGCTTTTATAGTTAAAAACGGGTCGAACTATAGTTAGGATATCCCGCGGAAATCCTTAAAAATCCCTTAAAGATACCGGCGGAATCCGCTTAATAGTTTCTACGGTATTTCTTATAGTTAAAGATATTATAAACTATAGTTAAGTAAGCTCTTAACCCTTTATAGTTATATCCCGGAAACCTTAGCGGGGTCCGATTAGTAATATTTTTCGTATCTCCTTAAGCGAGCTTTTATAATACGTGCTTTAAGCGTTCTTATTATAGGGTTTCGTAAAGCTCCTTAAAAGTAAAGTAAGGAGTCTAGGCATAGCCGTTTAAATTTTATAATAACTCCTTAAAGTAAGAAAGAAAAGCTAATATTCTTATTAGTTTAAAGTAAAAATAAAGTAAAGAGGGCGCTAAGTAATAGCTTTATAGTAGCGTCTTTATGCTATATTAGTAGTGCGCTATCCTTATCCTTTTAATAGTTTTTTCGGCCTACTTAGCTAATAGTAACTAAGTAGCTTAAGATAGCTAGTAAGCGGCTCTTATTATAAATCCTTACTTTTTATTTAGTTATATATCTTTATCTTTATTAAGGCGATTAGCGTGTTTAGCTAAAACTTATAGTAAATTTTTCTAACTTTTCTTTAAGACGTGTGTTTAAGTACTTATCGGGCAGTAAGAAGTCTCCGCGTTAAGGAATGCTTAAATTCCTTAGCGGGACATATTATAAAAGACTAGCTTTATTTAGGCCTTATCTTATATTATTATCTTACTTACCCTTTTACGCTATTTTTTTTAATCTTACGCTAAATTTCCTATACTACTTACTAGTCTTATAAGCAGACTATAAGCAAGATATTATATCTTACTTACTACCGCTATTATAGTTAT
Organism: Ophiocordyceps robertsii; assembly: GCA_027405785.1. Lineage (NCBI taxonomy): Eukaryota > Fungi > Ascomycota > Sordariomycetes > Hypocreales > Ophiocordycipitaceae > Ophiocordyceps > Ophiocordyceps robertsii. The sequence goes on from JAPEBW010001934.1 coordinate 5,652, forward strand.
CCCTTACTTTTTATTACTAGGCTTTTTAACCTATTATCCTTCTTACGCGGCGCTATTACCTATGCCTTTTTACTAACTAATATACGTTTAGCTATTAAGAAAGTATTAAGGTAAAAGTAAGCCGTCCCGCTAATATTAATAAGTATAGTTAGCACTAAGGTATTAAACGTTTATATTCTTACTTAAAAGCGGGTAATAAGGTCCTTAATAGCTTTAATGCTTAACTCCTTACTCTTAAGATTTTAAACGTGCTTAATAGTCTTAAAGAACCTCTTTATAAAGGGGGCCTTAAGAGCGAGAATATAAAGCACGTAATCGGTACGGCCGATAAAGCGGATATTAAAGCCTAAGAATTTTATTGCTTAAGTTAAAGTTAAGTCGCGTTTAGCCTCTTCGCGGGCCTATAAGTAAAACTTAGCGTAGTTTATAGCTAAGCGGAAACTCTTAATTATTATAATCTTATCTTTAGAGTATAGGCCTATAAAGCCGAGCTTATTAAAGATTATATTAATTACTATTAATAGCTTTTATAAGATCGGGCGGCGGAATATATCGTAAAGCTAGTTATCGCTATCTCTTTTAGTTAAGGAGGGACGGCGGATAGACTATAGTAAGGCACTTATACGCCTTTATATAGCTAGGCTAAGTATAGCGGTAAGCGGAAAAAGCATTTATTAAGCGGGACCGAATAAGTCCTTAAGGCTTATAGCGGCTATAAGCTAAGAAGGAGATTTTATAGTATAGGCTAGACCGCGTGCGAAGTAAGATAAGGTTTTAGCTATAATAGCTTAAAACGCCGCTATAAACCTAGCTATAAACTAGTTAAGCTAAGCCTTAAATACGTAGTTAAGGATAGCGCGGATATTATTTTAGTCGTTTAACTAAAGCAGGTTTCCGCTAGCTATAGTAGCTACTATAGATCTTAGGACTATAGCGAGGTTAGCTAACTTAAAGGCGTTAAGTATTAGCTTATTATTCCGCTAATAAAGATTGCCGGCTATACCTTAAAAAATATATAAGCGGTAAGAGCTTCTAAATAATAAAAGCTAAGCGGGAGGTATAGCTAAGTTACCGCGAAACCGGCTATTTAAACTACGTTATAGTATAAAGCTAAGAGGCAAGTTATTTAAGTTAAGTGTTTAAAGAAGGTAGTATAAGCTATCCTTTATAGTACCGTAGTTTAAGTTAAATCTATCGGCTTAAGCGCGGCTATAAAAAGCGGCGTAGGTCTATATAAAAGCTTAAACTTAAAGGTTTTAACTCTTATTAAGGGACTTAAGGCTATAGAGGATAGCCGCCTTATTTTTATAAAGCTTAAGCGCTTATTTATATCCTTTATATTTAAGGTATAAAGGCTTATAGGAGAGTAAGCTAAAAAAGTAATTACGGAATAGCTAGTCTTAGCTATAAGAGACGTTAAACGATAAAAAGACTTAAAATAAGAGTATAAAGATCGTAGGCTTAAAGTAAAGAAAGTTATATATATAGGAGTAAGCGAGGTACGGCGGGCTATCGCTAGCGGTAAAGGGAAATATAGTTATAAAAAGAAAAAAGGAAAGGAAAAAGGGCAAGCGGCGGAGAGAATTTAAATAAGTATACTATAAGGCTAAAAAGGCCTTATTACTTAAGGTAAATAGCGGTATATTATTATTAAAATAACTAATTACCTTAAGCGTAGTAGGTTATAGTTTTTTATAACCCGTAGTAGCTTTTAAGCCTTATACTTAAGCCTAACCGCTTAATTCTCTTAGTTAAAGAGTTTTATATTAAGTTATAAGGGCCGCGTATTATACTCTCGTTTAAACTAACTAAGTAGCTAACTCTTTTTATGCTTTTTTAAAGGCTTTTACGATCTTTAGCGAGAAGACCGCTTTTTCGTTTACTTATAAGTTATAACTGCTTAGCTAGCCTTTTTAAGCTATAAAGAACTCCTTCCTTAGCTTTCCGCCGCTTTTTATTATTATATAGCTTTATAAGATTCGTTTTACTTTTTACTTATTTAAGTAAAGTATCTTTTTATCTTAAACTAGTTTTAAGCGTATAGCTAGCTCGTTTGCTAAGCATAGTTATACTATTAAAACGACCGGATAAATATTAAAGGACCTTTTTATATCTAGCTAGTATATAAGCTATCTTACTTTAGCGGTAACTTTAAACGGCTTAATACGTCTTTTTTAAAGCTTTATTAGTTTACTATTTATAATATAGTAGCCTTTATTAAGCTATAGCTAAACTTAATCGCTAAGCTTAAATTTTAATAAGCAGTATTTCTTATTATATTAATCCTTTATAGCGGCTTAAGTATAAGCGATAGCTAACCTAGCTTTTTTATATAAGACCTCTTAGTTTTATAGGTATAAGTAGTTATTAAAAAACTAAAGGCCGTTATTTATTCTTATCCTTATAATAAGCTTACTAAAGGCCGCGTAAATTACTAAGGAGAAGGAATTATTAAGGCGAAACTAAAAGGCAATTAGCGTATTAGTTTAGTATAAGTCCGGGAAATTAGCGGTAAAGAATTATAGCGCAATTTTTATAGTTTAGTTTCGCCTTTTTAATAGGCCGTTAGTTTAAAGGTACTAAGCGGTAAATATAAGAAGCTTTAATTTAAAGGCTTTCTATAAAGTCTATTAAAATACTAAAGTAAACTTTATATCTTAGTTAAAAATTATCCTTTTTAGAATCCTTTAGTTAGCGCGGAGTAGTTTAGTATATAACGCTTATACTTAATCTTTCGCTATAAACTAGTTATTGCTTAAGATAAGGAGATATATTTTTAAGAATTTATTAATTATTATTAGTAAGGTATTAAAAAAGTTCTTTATAAGATCTTTTTATAAGGATTATTTAGCTTAAACTACTAAGAGCCTAGTAATAAAGTTTATCGCTATTATATAGTATAAAACCGGCGGGCTTTAAATTAAGATAAGCTACTTTAGCGTCTTACCTTAATCGGTTTAGTTATAGTAGTAAGCATTATAGCTATCTACGACCTTATCTATATATCTATTAAGCTATAAGATTAAGAAGCTTTTAAATAGATCTTACTATATATAGATACGGCCGGTATAAAAATATTTAGTATAAACGTCTTTAACGATCTCTTTAGCGTAAGTTTTAAGGATATATAGTCTTTAGCGTTTATCGTTCTCCGTAAAGTATAGCAACCTTTATAACTAAAAGAATAAGAGTCCGGGGACCTTATCCTTATCGCTAAGCTACGCTATAATTTTTACTTACTATATATCCTTTATATATCTATTAATTATTTTTTAGCGGAGCGGTAATTTAATTAATACTTTTATATAAAGGAATATATAGTTTGTTATCTCGTCTTTTTAAATATATTTTAATTCCCCTTCTTAGTTTAAGGATACTAGCCTATCGTCTTAATATAGTAAATATAAAGGCGCGTCCGGTATAACGTTTTTAACACTTAAGATATAGCATACCTTAAGCGGGAATTAGCTTAAGTATTAAGATATAAGGACTAGCTTATTATTAGATTTTATACTAATAAAGAATAAGGATTTTTAGTATACGATTTTATAAGTACTTATATAGTTAGTAAAGATAACTACTTATAACGTTCTTATAAATAGTACTATAATGCGTAACTTATATACTACTTATACTAAACCGGCTACTTTAAGTTTTATAAGCTAGTATTAAGGTTCTTTATCTTAAAGAGCGCGGCTTAAGTAAATAATAAGCTAGACCTTAGTTTAGGCTAATAGCGTCTTTTTATCTTATTCCGTGCTTTTTTTTAAGTAAAAAGCTATAGCCGCTACTTCGTATTCTTAGGATATATCGATTTAAATAAATAGTTATTAAGCGGGGTCGAAGTAGTAAATCGTTTAAAGCTTAGTAAGTTTTTTAATTAAAATCGCGAAGGCCTCTTTTTCTTCCGGAGTAGGCTAAAAAGCGGCTTTTGCGGCGTATTAAGCCCGTCCTTAGCCCCTTAAGGGGACTCCTTCTTCCCGTCCTACTTAAAGTAGCTCCGTTTTTCGTTTTTATAAGATATTAACTTCCTTAGCGAAATATAAAACTATATAGCGTAGCTACGTAGTAAGGCCGATCTATTTCTTAAGCTATTAAAGGTTCTTTAAGAACGCAATATCCCTTAAAGCTTATACGCGTTTATTTATATTTATTAAGCTAATAGTATCTACCTTAAATCTAAGGAGCTATATAAATAAGTACGCTAAGAAAGACTTTAGTCCGGATAAGGTAATATTATAGTTATAGAAAGCGCGGAATATAGCCTTTAAATATTAAAGGTATTCTTTAGCTATATTAAAGTAGATAATAATATCGTCGATATAAGCTACTATATATTCTTAGTATCTACGGAGGACGTTATTAATAAACCTTTAAACGTATGCTAAGGAGTTCTTAAAGCTTATAAGTATTATTAGTAATCTTTTTAGCTTGCGATAGCTTATAATTATAAACCTTTTTTAGTAGTCTTAGTAGATTAAAAACTAATAAAAAAACGATTATACGTTTACTATACTAATAAACTTCTTTCCTTAAAGGCGTTTAATTATATTGCTTTAAAGGGGCATTAAGTAAGTATTTAAAGCAATAATAGCGTTAATCCCCTATAAGTCTACGACTACTTATCCCTTTTCCTTTTTATTTACTATCTTCTATACTATAAATACCGGCGCCGCGAACGGGGTTAGCTTATAAACTTATTTTAATCGGCCTTATATAGTTAGCTAACCGAATATTATATCTACTACCTTCTTATCTTTATCGCTTAATAAGTATAATCTTAATACGACTTATTAGTATTACTATTCTTTTACTAAAGGAATATATATATATTCGGATTCGTTTATATATACTACTCCCTTATCTTTTTAAAGGCGGGGAAATAATTAAAGGATATCTTAAACTTTTAATACGTATTTTAAGTCTTTAGCGTAGATCTAAACGCCCTTATTAGTAGTAAGTTTAAGTAAGTCTTTAGTTCGGCCGATTTTAAGTTTATAGTTTATAGTAAGATCCTTTTATAGGAAGTCTTTAGCGGGGTCTATTTTATCCGGATTTTCTATAAAGGCTTCTGCTAAGGGAGTAGTAGCGTTAACCTCCTTATATAGCTAAAACTGCTTATTAAGGTCTGTAGTTATCCTTACTTTTTAGCCTTAGCGGAGTATTAATAGTTCCTTAAAATAGTTTATCGCTATAAAGCTTTTATAATCCTATATTATTATCTAAGCAAGCTTAGGGTTATTAGGAAAAAATGTTAAATTACGCCTTAATAGCGGCGCCCGGACCTATATAGGTAAAGCGTAGCTAAAACTAGCTAAAATCGTTATAGTAATTAAGCAGATTACCTATCTATATATCGCTAGTCTTAGCTAAACTATCTTAACTTTAGCTTTAATCCTTTTATAGGCCCCGATTTATAAGACTAATATAGAGTTAAGAAGGTCCTTTTAATAAGGAACTAAAAAGTCTTAGCCGAGTAATATATTAGCCGCTAAGTGTTTTACTATTTAGGTACCGATCCTTACCTTTACGACTATAAGGCTACTGTTTAGCCTTCTTAGTATATATACGGTAAATTCCACCTATTTAATAGTAGCTATCCTTCCTACTCCTTAAATAGGAATTCGTTAAGAGGAGTTTATAGTTATATCTTAAAAGGTCTTTATTAAGTTAGCTTAAATAAGGCTTCGGTTTATCTTAGTATTTATATAAGCTTTAATACTTATCCCGGGCCCTTCTTTTCTATAGATTAGTAAGCGTATATAGGTAAATCGTAACGGCCTATTAAGGTTTAACGGCTAAACGTTAAAAGAAGCTTTAACTATCTAAACGCTTTATAGCTTTTAAATAACTACTTACTATATTAAGCTACGTCTTTTTATAGCAACGTCTTAGTTAAGGTTAAGGGGGTATTTATCTTTAATATATTAGTAAAGCTTATTCTTTAAAGGGAATACTTCGCTATAAAATCCGTATACTTTATTAGCCTCTTATACTAAGTCTACTATAGTATAAATTACGGTTTTCTTTAAGCTTTTATCGGTATTTAATTAAGCTCCTTTTATATTATACTCCTTATCTCCTAAATAGTTATTAGCTTTTATTATAGTTCCTTTTTTAATCGCGGGGTATACCCGCTTTAGCTTTAGCGTTAGTAAGTATATAGTCTTAAAGGTCCTTTCTTTTATTAAAGGTTAGAGCAGCAGCGAAATTGTGGGGAAATCAGGAGATTACGTAACGTTACGTAATATAGGAGTCGATATTGTATAAGGCAGGATTTGGCTAGAATTGATTAATAAAGAATTAAGTGCGTGAGTGCTTATAGAATCTCTAGCTATTTAATAGTAAGAGATTCGCCTTTTATAAATAAATGTAAGGGAACGGAGTAACATATCCGGACCGGCCTTCGGGCGGTCTTAAAGCTTAAGGAATGTTAAATTTAAAACATTTTACCCCGTAGCTAAATATCCCTTCTTAATGCGGCAATTCGTGTTTAAAGTTAGTTAAGGTTAGTTTAGGTTTAAGCGGATCCTTGTTTTATCTAGCCACCCTAACCTCCTTAATTCCGTATATAACGTTATAGACATCGTATAAGGACGTAACGACTTAGAAAATAACGAGCCGAAGCTAGGCTATTTAATGCGGGTTTTTATATAATTTATACACCCCCTTATACTTAGCTAATTAAGTAAGGATTAAAATAGCTGATTTATTAAAGTAGTAAAATCACTCTCTTATATCTTTCTTAAGCTAAAAGACCTTAGCTTAAGTTCTTAGCTATTTAGGCGGATTTCTCCTTTAACTTAGCGAGCGCTATAAAGCCTAAAGTATATCCGCCCTTATTAAGCGGTTTAAAAACGTAACCCTTAGCCCCGGTAAGCCTTTAATAAATAGCCGGGGCATCTTAAACTATCTTTTAAGTGCGTATAACGTACGGCTAGTCGGCCCTCGCCTTTTTATAGGTTAAACCTATTTCTTTTACGCGAGTAAATACTTTTAAGATCCTTAAGTATATTTAACTTATAGCTAAGGAAGAATTTCCTCGTATTTATTAATTTATTTATTAATATCCTTATTTTTTACTAAACGTTATAAGGATTCTTATAAGTAAATATTTAGCTTTTAGTAGATTACTATAGTTAGGTAGTTTAGCTAATAAAGCGCGGCCTTAGCTTTATATTATAAGCGCGATATCTAAGACTTAAAGTCGGATCTTATTACTATATTTTTAATAGTAAAGTGCTTTTTATTAAGTGCTTATATCGCTATATTTAAGCAGATTCCGAACCGTTTTTATAAGGCGGAGATTTATCTACTTAGTTTAATACTAAGCTCGCTAAGTTCTTTTTATTATAGTTTTAAGAGGTCCTTAAAATACTATTCCGCCGCACTTCCTTAAAAGAAAGAGGGCAATTAAATAGCTAATTTGTCCGTATAGGCCTCGCTTTTACTAGCGTTTTAGCGGATAGAGTTAATAAAACGGTTTACTCTTTAAAATATACTAGCCTTATCGTTTTCTTAAACTTTATTAAAGGATACTTTTAGCGGTCTTAATAAGTTAAATCTCTTTATATCCTTAGCTTATAGTTTAGGTTTTTCTTAAAGCTTAGTAAATATATCTTTTTTTCTTAGTATTTAAAAGAGACTAAGGAATTATTAATTTAATATTACTACTATTTTTACTAAAGGGCTTAAAGCTATACTTAGTCTTAGTATCTACGCGCTTAATATAGATAGGTTTAGCCCGCTAAAAGTATCGCTTACTATATCCTTATTGCTTATTATTAAAGTCTTAGTCTTAATACTTTTGCTAAGCGCTTAACCTTTTATCTTATACGCGTCTTAAAATCTAGTGCGCTATAAGGCCCTTAGTATAAAAGGCTCGTTTTTATTAATTAAGAGTCTTAAAAATACCTTAGTTATCGCGGCTATAGCGGATAAGGCTAAATAGTAATACTAAACTAAGAAACTACGAAGTATCCTTTAAGGCGGATTTTTAGTTAAGGCCTTTAAGCTAAACTTTATTAATAGTACGCGGTAAAAATATCCGCTAAGCTTATCGTCTTAAAGAAAGAGTAACTTTATTATAAGCTCGATTTAAAAGGTATTTAATAGGCGGGGAGCCGGATAGTTTTAAGGTCGGCTTATTCTTACTTTTTTAATTTAAAGGATAATCGATTTATTTAAATAATACTAAATTTAGTTTACTTAGTTATATAGGTTTTATCGTTTTATAGTCTATTCTTTATTAGTATTTTAAAAGCGGATTACCTCTTAAAGGGTAGTAGTTTTAGCTTAGCTAAGTAAAACTCGTTTTATATCCCGTTTAGCTTTATAGGCTATCGCGGTATAGTACTTTAAAAAAAGGTAAAGGAGATTATTAAACCGGTATACTTAGTAAGCTATAGCCTCTTCCGCTCTTATAGCTTACTTATCTTAAAGTTTTATTATAAGCGCGTTAAAGAAAAGGTGCTTATTATTAAGGTTAAACTTAAAGGCTAATAAGAGCTTCCTACTAAAAAAGATATCGTTTAGTATTTAACTTCTTATAAGATAAGTACTTAATTATGTTAAATAGTCGCTCTTAGTTTAGCGGATATTTAAGGGATTTCCGTTTAAATAAGTAGGAATTGCTACTATTTACTACGCCTTATAATATAAAAATAAGAGTATAAGGCGCGGACTAATTACCGCTAGTTAAGGCCGATACTATAAATTTATTACCGCTAATTAAGGCCAATACTATAAACTAATTACTATTAGTTAAGCTAGTATAATAAACTAATTACTATATATAAATATATATAAAGGTTTAAAAATAGTAAAAAGCTTATTTATTCTTAAAAGTATAGCTAGCTACTTTATACTTAGTTTTTTAAGCGAATTTTAAGGATTTTTAACTATACTATCTATAGTATATAAATAAACTATAGATATTCTTATAAAATTGCTTAATAAACTAAATATAAGCCCGGTTAAAAACAATATAAACTATAATTAAGGAAATCCCTTAAATATCCTTAGATATCCCTTAAAAATTGCGGTAAGGTTTATCCTATATCTTTTAAGGTACTTTTATAGTTAAAAATAGGTTGAACTATAGTTAAGATATCCCGCGGAAATCCTTAAAAATCCCTTAAAGATACCGGCGGAATCCGCTTAATAGTTTTTACGGTATCTCTTATAATTAAAGATATCGTAAACTATAGTTAAGTAGGCTCTTAACCCTTTATAGTTATATCCCGGAAACCTTAGCGGGGTCCGATTAGTAATATTCGTCGTATCTCCTTAAGCGAGCCTTTATAGTGCGTGCTTTAAGCGTTCTTATCGCGGGGTTTTATAGGGCTCCTTAAGAGTAAAGTAAGGAGTCTTAGCGTAGCTGTCTAAATTCCGTAATAACGACTTTTTAATAAAACAAGTAAAGTACTTAGGCTTTATTATATAAGCGAAAGGTAAGGTTTAATATAACTTAAAGAAGATTTAAGCTATTTAAATATAGTAATTACTATAAAACGTAAAAAGGGTTTAAAGCTTCTTTAAGTTTATAAATTATTACTATGCTTTTATCTTACTTTACTTTAAAGCCTTACGATACTTAAATAATCTTTATAAAAAAAACGCAACCTTTTTATAAACTAATAAGTATTAAGCCGCGTTTAAATTTATTTAAAAAGCGTTTTATAATATCTTAATATTATAATTATATAACCTAAAAAGAGAAATACACTTAAAAGCAAACTACTTTAAGTACGCGATAAGCAGTATATTAATATAAGTAAGGCCGGATAAAATATAATACTAAGTAAGTCTTTTCTTAAAATAGCTTAATATAAAAAAGTATAATTGCTTAATCTATAATAAAAAGCTACTTATAATTATAAGATATTAAGACTTTTAAGGGGTAAAGTTATATAACATATTAGCGTTTATAGTATTAATAAACTATAAGAACTTAAAGTACTTTATAATAAAAAGGAAATTAAATAAAAAGTAAAGTAAATAAGGAATAAAGCTCGCTTTAAATAACTTTATATTAAAATACCGCTTAAAAAGGTTAATAGTAATACGTAATGATTTATTATGCTATAATTAAGATAAGCTAGTAAGTATATTTAATAAAAAGGAGATAAAACGTATAGTTTAATAGATCCTATATAGCGTATAATTAAAAAGATATTAAGTCCTCTTAAGTAGTAAATATATAAACCTCCCGCGAGAATTAGTATAAAAAGAGTATATAGTCGTAATAATATAAGTAAAGGAGAAGAATATAAGGTTAATTGCTTATATAAGTAAGGCGGGCAACCTTATTTATTAGCTTAAAAGTAAGGCGAATAAAAGCAAAGTTTAGCTAAAACGTAACTAAAACTTAAGCTAAAAAGCACTTAAAGAATAAGTATAGCCGGCTTATATATTTATTAAATAAAAGATATTAAAAAGGTAGATAGTAATATTATAAAAAGATAAAAAGTATTATATAGTATTTTAAGTAGTTTAAAATAGCGATAAATTGCTTATGTTAAAATAGTAATTAAAGGTTTAAGTAAGTAAGTATATAATTAATATAAAAGGCCGCTTTTATTTTAAGGACTACTTATAAGTACTAAGTAAGGCTTAGCACTATAAAGAAAAGAAAAATAAAGAGCTAAATAAGCTTTAAGTATTAATTGCTTAGTAAATATATAACTTAATAGCGGCGGGATACTTAAGGCGTTAAAAGATACTTATAATATTAGCTTAAAGGTTTTTTTAGCTAGGCTAATTATTAATAGTACGCTAGCTTATTATAAATTATAAACTATATAGTAAAAACTATATTTAAAAGTAACTTTAAAAAAGGCTTTTTTAGCTATAACCGCCCTTTATATAGCTATTTATATACTTAATAATTAACTTTATAGTTAAGTTACTTTTAATTAAAATAAAAAGCTTAAAAAACTTTTAAGTAATAATAAATAAACTAATAAAAGTAAGAACGCTAAAAAGTAATATTAATAATAAAAGTAATAGTATATACTATAAGGTTCTTATAATTATATTTCTGCTTTTCTAAAATACTAAAGTTTATTATTTTAAACTAAGAGATAAACTAAATAAAGTAGTTTTAGCGGGAATTTTATTAATAAACTAAGGTTTAAAAGAAACTAAGCTTAGCTTACTACCTATAAACTAATAAAGCGATAAAGCATAGAAACTAAAAGGTATAAGCTTACCTCCGCGTATATATTTACTATAAGTAAGACGACTAAGGGGTATCGCTACTTTATACTTAAGCATTACTAAATAACTAAGTAGTATTAATAATAAGTATAAGCTTATTTTTCGCAATATTTAGTTATAATATTAAGCTTATTTAAATCGTATAAAAGGAAAAACCGCTTATATTAAATATAAAAAGCGTATAAAACCTTATATAAAATGTTATAGAACGTAAGATACAAGCGCTCCGGCTACTTATATGTCGGTATATAAGATGCAAGCATATAGACGATAATTAGCGTCCCGACCCCTAACTAGGGCCGGGGCGAGACCTTTTAGCA
>JAPEBW010001935.1:0-17190 GCA_027405785.1 Ophiocordyceps robertsii
AGTATACGTTTAAGGTAGTAATAGCGTTAATCCCTTATAAGTCTACGACTACTTATCCTTTTTCTTTTTCGTTTATTATCTTTTATACTATAAACACTAGCGCCGCAAACGGGGTTAGCTTATAAACTCGTTTTAATCGGCTTTATATAGTTAGCTAGCTAAATATCGTATCTACTACCTTCTTATCTTTATCGCTTAATAGGTATAAGCTTAATACGACTTATTAGTATTGCTATCTTTTTACTAAAGGAATATATATATATTTAGATTTATCTATATATATTACTCCCTTATCTTTTTAAAGGCGGGGAAACGATTAAAGGATATCTTAAACTTTTAATACGTATTTTAGGTCTTTAGCGTAGATCCGGACGCCTTTATTAGTAGTAAGTTTAGGTAGGTCCTTAGTTCGGCCGATTCCGAGTTTATAGTTTATAGTAAGATCCTCTTATAGGAAGTCCTTAGCAAGGTTTATTTTATCCGGACTTTTCGTAAGGGCTTCCGCTAAAGGAGTAGTAGCGTCGACCTTCTTATATAGCTAAAACTACTTATCGAGGTCCGTAATTATCCTTACCTTTTAGCCTTAGCGGAGTACTAGTAGTTCCTTAAAATAGTTTATCGCTATAAAGCTTATATAATTCTATATTATTGTTTAAGTAAGCTTAAAGTTATTGGGGAAAAATAATATATTACGCCTTAATAGCGGCGCCCGGACCTATATAAGTAAGGCGTAGCTAAAACTAGCTAGAATTATCGTAGTAACTAAGTAAATTACTTATTTATATATTGCTAGTCTTAGCTAGACTATCTTAACTTCGGCTTTAATTCTTTTATAGGCCTTAATCTATAGGACTAATATAAAGTTAATAAGGTCTTTTAAGTAAGGAACTAAAAAGTCTTAGCTAAGTAATATATTAGCCGCTAAGCGTTTTACTATCTAAGCGCCGATCTTTACCTTTACGACTATAAGGCTACTATTTAGCCTTCTTAGTATATAAGCGGTAAATTCCGCTTATTTAATAGTAGCTATTCTTCTTACTCCTTAAATAAGAATTCGTTAAGAGGAGTCTATAGTTATATCTTAAAAGGTCTTTATTAAGTCGGCCTAAATAAAGCTTCGGTCTACCTTAATATCTATATAAGCTTTAATGCTTATCCTAGGCCTTTCTTTTTTATAGATTAGTAAGTATATATAAGTAAATCGTAATAGCCTATTAAGGTTTAATAGCTAAACGTTAAGGGAAGCCTTAACTATCTAAACGCTTTATAACCTTTAAATAACTACTTACTATACTAAGCTACGTCTTTATATAGCAACGTCTTAGCTAAGGTTAAGGGGGTGTTTATCTTTAATATATAAGTAAAGCTTATTCTTTAAGGGGAATACTTCGCTATAAAATCCGCACGCTTTATTAGCCTCTTATACTAAGTCTACTATAATATAGATTGCGGTTTCCTTTAAGCTTTCGTCGGTATTTAACCGGGCTCCTTTTATATCGTACTCTTTATCCTTTAAATAATCGTTAGTCTTTACCGTAGTTCCTTCCTTAGTCGCGGGGTATGCCCGTTTTAGCTTTAGCGTTAGCAAGCGTATAGTCTTAAAGGTCCTTTCTCTCTTAAGCTAAAAGACCTTAACTTATATTCTTAACTATTTAAGCGGGTTTCTTCCTTAACTTAGCAAGCGCTATAAGGCTTAAGGTATATCCGTCCTTACTAAGCGGTCTAAAAACATAACTCTTAGTCCCGGCGAGCTTTTAATAGATAGCCGGGGCGTCTTAAACTATCCTCTAAGTACGTACGGGGTATAGCTAGTTAGCCCTTACCTTTTTATAGGTTAGACCTATTTCTTTCGCGCTAGTAAGTGCTTTTAAGATCCTTAAGTATATTTAACTTATAGCTAAGGAAGAATTTCCTTATATTCGTTAATCTATTTATTAATATCCTCGTTCCTTACTAAGTATTATAGGGATTCTTATAAGTAAACGTCTAGGTTTTAATAGATTACTATAGTTAGGTAGTTTAGCTAGTAAAGCGCGGCCTTAGCTTTATATTATAAGTATAATATCTAAGACTTAAAGTCGGATCTTATTACTATATCTTTAATAGTAAAGTGCTTTTTATTAAGTGCTTATATTACTATATTTAAGCGGATTCCGAACCGTTTTTATAAGGCGGATATCTATTAGCTTAGTCCGACGCCGGGCTTACTAAGTTCTTTTTATTATAGTTCTAAAAGGTCCTTAAAATACTATTCCGCCGCACTTCCTTAAAAAAAGGAGGGCAATTAAATAGCTAATTCGTCCGCGTAGGCCTCGCCTTTACTAGCATTTTAGCGGATAGAGTTAATAAAACGGTTTACTTCTTAAAATATATTAGCCTTATCGTCTTCTTAAACTTCGTTAAAAGATACTTTTAAAGGTCTTAACGGGTTAAACCTCCTTACGTCCTTAGCTTATAGTTAAGGTTTTTCCTAAGGCTTAATAAGCGCGTCTTCTTTTCTTAGTGCTTAAAGGAAACTAAGGAATTATTCGTTTAATATTATTACTATTCTTATTAAGGGGCTTAAGGCTATACTTAGTCTTAGTATCTACGCGCTTAGTATAAATAGGTTTAGCCTACTAAGGGTATTACTTACCGCGTCCTTATCGCTTATTATTAAGGTCTTAGTTTTAATACTCTTACTAAGTGCTTAACCTTCCGTTTTATACGCGTCTTAAAATCCGGTACGCTATAAGGCCCCCGGCGTAGGAGGCTCGTTTTTATTAATTAAGAGTCCCGAAAATGCCTTAATTAGCGCGGCTATAGTAAATAAGGCTAAACGGTAATATTAAACTAAGAAACTACTAAGTATCCTTTAAGGCGGATTTTTAGTTAAGGCCTTTAAGCTAAACTTTATTAGCAATATATAGTAGAAATATCCGCTAAGCTTATCGTCCCGGGGAAAAAGTAACTTTATTATAAGCTCGATCTAAAGGGTATTTAGTAAGTAAAGAGCCGGATAGTTTTAAGGTCGGCTTATCTTTACTTCTTTTATTTAGAGGATAATCGATCTATTTAAGTAATACCGAATTTAGTTTACTTAGTTATATAGATTTTATCGTTTTATAGTTTATCCTTTATTAGTATTTTAAAAGCGGATTGCCTCTTAAAAGGTAGTAGTCTTAGCTTAGCTAAGCGGGACTTATTTTACGTCCTATTTAGCTTTATAAGCTATCGCGGTATAGTACCTTAAAAAGGGGTAAAGGAGATTATTAAACCGGTATACTTAGTAGGCCGCGGCCTTTTCCGCTTTTATAGCCTACTTATCTTAAAGTTTTATTATAAGCGCGTTAAGGAAAAGGTGCTTATTATTAAGGTTAGACTTAAAGGCTAATAGGAGCTTCTTACTAAAGAAAATATCGTTTAGTATCTAACTTTCTATAAAATAAGGACTTAATCGTGCGATATAGTCGCTTTTAGCTTAGCGGATATTTAAAGGATTTCCGTTTAAATAAGCAGAAATTACTACTATTTACTACGCCTTATAGTATAAGGATAAGGGGATAAGGCGCGGACTAATTACCGCTAGTTAAGGCTAGTACTACGGACTAATTACCGCCGGTTAAGACCGGTACTACGGACTAATTACCGCTAATCGGGCTAGTATAATAAACTAATTACCGCACGTAATCGTATATAAGGGTTTAAAAATAGTAAAAAGTTTATTTATTCTTTAAAAGTATAGCTAGCTACTTTATACTTAGTCCTTTAAGCTACTTTTAAGGATCTCTAACTATACTATCTATAGTACGTAAAATAAACCGTAAATATCCTTATAAAATCGCTTAATAAACTAAGTATAAGCCCGGTTAAAAACACTATAAACTATAATTAAGGAAATCCTTTAAATATCCTTAAATATCCTTTAAAAATCGCGGTAAGGTTTATTTTATATCTTCCGGGGTGCTTTTATAGTTAAAAACGGGTCGAACTATAGTTAGGATATCCCGCGGAAATCCCTAGAAATCCCTTAAAGATACCGGCGGAATCCGCTTAATAGTTTCTATAGTATCTCCCTTAGTTAAAGATATTATAAACTATAGTTAAGTAGGCTCCCGACCCTCCGTAGTTATATCCCGGAAACCTTAGCGGGGTCCGACCGGTAATGTTCGTTATATCTCCTTAGGCGAGCCTTCGTAGTACGTGCTCCGGGCGTTCTTATCGCGGGGTTCCGTAGGGCTTCCTTAAGAGTAAAGTAAGAAGTCTAGGCATAGCCGTTTAGATTCCGTAATACTCTTTTTCTTTTAAAGTAAGTTAAAAAGCGGCTTTTATAGTATATTAAGCTTATTCTTAGTCCTTTAAAAGGACTTCTTCTTCTTATCTTACTTAAAGTAGCTTTGTTTTTCGTTTTTATAAGATATTAACTTCCTTAGCAAAATATAAGACTATATAGTATAGCTACTTAATAAGGCCGATCTATTTCTAAAGCTATTAAAGGTTCTTTAAAAGCGCGATATACTTTAAGGCTTATATATATTTATTTATATTTATTAAGCTAATAGTATTTACCTTTAATCTAAGGAGCTATATAAATAAGTACGCTAAAAAGGACTTTAGTCCGGATAAGGTAATATTATAATTATAAAAAGCATAGAATAAAGCCTTTAAATATTAAAGGTATTCTTCGGCTATATTAAAGTAAATAATAATATTGTTAATATAAGCCGCCGCGTATTCTTAGTATTTATAAAAAACGTTATTAATAAACCTTTAAACGTATACTAAGAAGTTCTTAAAGCTTATAAGTATTATTAATAATCTTTATAGCTTATAATAGCTTATAACTATAAACCCTTTTTAGTAGTTTTAGTAGACTAAAAACTAATAAAAAAACGATTATACGTTTAGTATATTAATTAACTTCTTTCTTTAAAAGCGTTTAATTATATTACTTTAAAGGGGTATTAAGTAAGCATTTAAGGTAGTAATAGCGTTAATATTACGGAATCTAAATAGCTATGCTTAGACTCCTTACTTTACTCTTATAAAGCCTTATAAAACCTTATAATAAGAACGCTTAAAGTACGCACTACGAAGGCTCGCTTAAAGAGATATAACTTATATTACCGGTTAGACCCCGCTAAGGTTTTTAAGATATAACTATAAAGGGTTAAGAGCTTACTTAACTATAGTTTATAATATCTTTAATTATAAAAGATACTATAAAAACTACTAAGCGGATTCCGCTAGTATCTTTAAGGGATATCTAATAATTTCCGTAGGATATCCTAAATATAATTTAACCCGTTTTTAATTATAAAAGCACCCCGGAAAATATAGGATAAACCTTACTATTTTTTATAAGAGATATTTAAGGGTATTTAAGGGATTTCCTTAATTATAGTTTATAGTATTTCTAACTAGGCTTATACTTAGTTTATTAAGCGATTTTACGAAGATATTTATAGTTTATCTACGCACTATAGATAGTATAGTTAAAGATCCTTAAAATTAGCTTAACGAACTAAGTATAAAGTAGCTAGCTATACTTTAAAGAATAAATAAGCTTTTTACTATTTTTAAACCCCTATATATATTTATATATAGTTATTAGTTTATTATACCGGCTTACTTAGCGGTAATTAGTCCGTAGTACTAGCCTTAACTAGCGGTAATTAATTTATAGTACTGGCCTTAACTAGCGGTAATTAGTCCGCGCCTTATCCCTTATCTTTATACTATAAGGCGTAGTAAATAGTAGCAATTCCTTTAGCGTAAGTTCGATCCTTATATAAGAAAGTAGACTTATAACTCTATATAAAAATAAGGCTCCTTTAAGCGCGCGTTATAATATAAGCGTATATAGCTTTTAGCTACCGGCTTAATAAACCGGGGAGGTCTTATTTTATAAATAACGAGGACGTTATTATCTTTCCTTTTAAGGCGGTAATTATTATAAAACGTAAGATATAAGCGCTCCGGCTACTTATATATCGGTATATAAGATATAAGTATATAGACGATAATTAGCGTCCCGACCTCTAACTAAGGCTAAAGCGAGACCTTTTAGCAGTGCGGTATTATTATATTATTTCTTTATAGTAGTTAATCTCTTATAAGTCTATAACTACTTATCCCTTTTCTTTTCTATTTACTATCTTCTATACTATAAATACCGGCGCTTCGAATAAAGTTAGCCTATAAACTTATTTTAATCGGCCTTATATAGTTAGCTAGCTCAATATTATATCTACTACTTTCTTATTTTTATCGCTTAATAAGTATAATCTTAATACGACTTATTAGTATTGCTATTCTTTTATTAAAAGAATAGGTATATATTTAGATTTATTTATATATACTACTTCTTTATTATTTTAAAAGCAAGGAAACGATTAAAGAATATCTTAAACTTTTAATACGTATTTTAAGTCCTTAGTATAAATCTAAACGCCTTTATTAATAGTAAGTTTAAGTAAGTCCTTAGTTCGGCCGATTCCGAGCTTATAGTTTACTATAAGATCTTTTTATAAGAAGTCCTTAACGGGGTTAGTTTTATTTAAATCTTCTATAAAGGCTTCCGCTAAAAAGTAGTAGCGTTAACCTTTTTATATAGCTAAAACTGCTTATTAAAGTTTATAATTATCCTTACTTTTTACCCTTAGTAAAGTATTAGTAGTTCCTTAAAATAGTTTATCGCTATAAAGCTCTTATAATCTTATATTATCGTTTAAGCAAGCTTAAGGTTATTAAGGAAAATTATTATATTATGTCTTAATAGCGGCGCCTAAACTTATATAAGTAAGGCGTAGCTAAAACTAGCTAAAATTATTATAATAACTAAGTAGATTACTTATTTATATATCGCTAGTCCTAGCTAAACTATCTTAATTTTAGCTTTAATCCCTTTATAGGCCTTAATTTATAAGACCGATATAAAGTTAATAAGGTCTTTTTAATAAGGAACTAAAAAGTCTTAGCTAAGTAATATATTAGCCGCTAAGCGTTTTACTATTTTAGCACCGATTCTTACTTTTATAACCGCGAGGCTACTATCTAGCCTTTTTAGTATATATAGGGTAAATTTTACTTATTTAATAGTAACTCTCTTTCTGCCTCCTTAAATAAGAATTTATTAAAAGAAGTTTATAGTTATGTTTTAAAAGGTCTTTATTAAGTTAGCTTAAATAAAGCTTCGGTCTACCTTAGTATTTATATAAGCTTTAATACTTATCCCGGGCCTTTTTTTTTATAGATTAGTAAGCGTATATAAGTAAATCGTAACGGCTTATTAAGGCTTAATAGCGAAATATTAAAAGAAGCCTTAACTATTTAAACGCTTTATAGCTTTTAAATAACTACTTACTATACTAAGCTACGTTTTTATATAATAATATCTTTGTTAAGGTTAAGGGGGTATTTATCTTTAATATATTAATAAAGCTTATTTTTTAAACGAAATACTTTACTGCAAAATCTATATACTTTATCGGCCTTTTAAACTAAGTCTACTATAATATAGATTACGGTTTCTTTTAAGCTTTTATTAGTATTTAATTAAGCTTTTTTTATATTATACTCTTCGTCCCTTAAATAATTATAAGTTCTTATTATAGTTCTTTCCTTAATTATAAAGTATACTTATTTTAGCTTTAGTATTAATAAGCGTATAGTCTTAAAGGTTCTTTCTTTTTTAAGCTAAAGGACCTTAGCTTATATTCTTAACTATTTAAATAGGTTTCCCCTTTAACTTAGCAAGCACTATAAAGCTTATAGTATATCCGCCTTTACTAAGCGGTTTAAAAATATAACCCGCGGCTTTAGTAAGCCTTTAATAAATAGCTAAGGCGTCTTAAACTATCCTTTAAGTACGTATAGGGTATAGCTAATCGGCCCTTATCTTTTTATAAGTTGGACTTATTTCTTTTACGTTAGTAAGTGCTTTTAAAATCCTTAAGTATATTTAACTTATAACGACGGAAGAATTTACTTATATTTATTAATCTATTTATTAATTTCCTCGTTTCTTACTAAATACTATACGGATTTTTATAAATAGATATCTAGCTTTTAATAGATTATTATAATTAAGTAGTCTAGCTAGTAAAGCGCGGCCTTAGCTTTATATTATTAGCGCGATATCTAAAACTCTAAGTTAGATTTTACTATTATATCTTTAATAGTAAAGTGCTCTTTATTAAGTACCTATATCGCCATATTTAAGCGGATTTTAAACTATTTTTATAAGGCGGATATTTATCGTTTTAGTTTAATACTAAGCTCGCTAAGTTCTTCTTATTATAGTTTTAAGAGGTCCTTAAAATACTATTCCGCTTTATTTCCTTAAAGAAAAGAGGGCAATTAAATAGCTAATTTATCTATATAAGCCTTGCTTTTATTAGCGTTTTAGCGAATAAAGTTAATAAAACGGTCTACTTTTTAAAATATACTAGCCTTATTATCTTCTTAAACTTTATTAAAAAGATACTTTTAAAAGTCTTAATAAGTTAAATCTCTTTATATCCTTAGCTTAAAGTTAAGGTTTTTTTTAAGGCTTAATAAATATATTTTCTTTTTTTAGTACTTAAAAAAAACTAAGAAATTATTCGTTTAATATTTTTATTATTTTTATTAAAAGGCTTAAAGCTATACTTAGTTTTAATATCTACGCGCTAAGTATAGATAGGTTTAGCCCGCTAAGAATATTGCTTACTATATTCTTATTGCTTATTATTAAGGTCTTAGTCTTAATACTCTTACTAAGCGCTTAACCTTTTATCTTATACGCGTCTTAGAATCCGGTATACCGCGGGGCCCCCGGTATAAGAGGCTCGTTTTTATTAATTAAAAGTCTCGAAAATACTTAAATTAGCGCGGCTATAGCTAATAAAGCTAAACGGTAATACTAAACTAAGAAACTACTAAGTATCTTTTAAAGCGGATTTTTAGTTAAGGCCTTTAAGCTAAACTTTATTAATAATACGCGGTAAAAATATCCGCTAAGCTTATTATCTTAAGGAAAAAGGAACTTTATTATAAGCTTAATCCGGAGGGTATTTAATATATAAGGAGCTAGATAGTTTTAAGGTTAGCTTATTTTTAATTCTTTTTATTTAAAGGATAATTAATTTATTTAAGTAATACTAAATTTAGTTTACTTAGTTATATAGGTTTTATTATTTTATAGTTTATCTTTTATTAGTATTTTTAAAGTAGATTGCTTCTTAAAAAATAGTAATCTTATCTTAGCTAAGCGGGACTTATTTTATATCTTATTTAGCTTTATAAGCTATCGCGGTATAGTACTTTAAAAAAAGGTAAAGGAGATTATAAAACTAATATACTTAGTAAGCCGCGGCCTTTTCCGCTTTTATAGCCTACTTATCTTAAAGTTTTATTATAAGCGCGTTAAGAAAAAGATGCTTATTATTAAGGTTAGACTTAAAAGCTAATAAGAGCTTCTTACTAAAAAAAAAAATTATTTACTATCTAACTTCCTATAAAATAAGTACTTAATTATATAATATAGTTGCTCTTAGCTTAGCGGATATTTAAGGGATTTTAGTTTAAATAAGTAAGAATTGCTACTATTTACTATACTTTAAAGTATAAGGATAAGGGATAAGGCGCGGACTAATTACCGCTAATTAAGGCCGGTACTATAAACTAATTACCGCTAGTTAAAACTAGTACTATAAACTAATTACCGCTAATTAAGCTAGTATAACGGACTAACTACTATATATAAACGTATAGAAAGGTTTAAAAATAGTAAAAAGCTTATTTATTCTTTAAGGTATAGCTAGCTACTTTATACTTAGTTCTTTAAGCTAATTTTAAAGATCTTAAACTATATTATCCTTTTATTTATTATTAGTATATAAGATAACTATAAATATCCTTATAAAATCGCTTAATAAACTAAGTATAAGCTTAATTAAAAATACTATAAACTATAATTAAGGAAATCCTTTAAATATCTTAAAATATCTATTAAAAATCGCAATAAAGTTTATCTTATATCTTTTAAGGTGCTTTTATAATTAAAAACGGGTTAAACTATAATTAAGATATCCCGCGGATATCCTTAAATATTACTTAAAGATACTAGTAAAATCCGCTTAGTAGTTTTTATAGTATCTTATATAGTTAAAAGCGTTATAAACTATAGTTAAGTAAGCTTTTAAGCCTTTATAATTATATCTTAAAATCCTTAGCGGGGTCCGACTAGTAATATTCGTTATATCTCTTTAAGTAAGCCTTTATAGTACGTGCTCCGGGCGTTCTTATCGCGGGGTTTTATAAGGCTCCTTAAGAGTAAAGTAAGGAGTCCGGGCATAGCCGTTTAGATTCCGTAATATATAAGCTATAACTACTATACTATAGTAAGTAAAGGGGTAGCGATAAAGCTATAAATACCTTTTATAAATAAATTAAGGAGGCTATTATAGCCTTTCTTAAAAGATATACTAACGCTTTAAATAAAAAAGATTATAGCGTTTAAGATAAAGATTAATAAGTACTTAAAATAGATATTTGCCTATATAGTACTAAAGTTAAGCTATAACGTATTTTTAAGGAGACTATAAATAAAAAAGAATAAAGTAGTTTATAATACTAAGGGGAATTAGATTTAGTATAAAAAAGCGGGGATTAAGATTAGCCTTTAAGGATTAAAAGAAGCTATAAAGATCGCAAATATCTAAGAAGTGAAGCTAGTAAGCGCCTTTATTTTTATAGCGGAGTACTAATAAAACGAGGCTTAAAAAAATAACTAAGGGCGATAACGAGCGCTTAATATAAAGGTAGTTATAATAAAGGATATAAAAAAGGCCTTTTAGCTAAAAACGCCGGTTAACTTAGCGGACTATATCCCGGCTTAAGCACTATAAGCTTATCTAGACCTTTTCGCACCTACGAAAGCGCTTAAGTAGCCCCCGTTTTAACTAAGCGTAGACTATAAGATCTATCTTACCTTAAATAAAGATAGTAAGGAGCCGCTACTATTATAAGGGCCCCTTTACGATATATTAAAGAAAGAACTTCTTATCTTTTAAAAGACTTTAAACGAGCTATTAAAGGCGAACCTTATCCGCTTTAGCAGTTTATTAGCCGCGGCGCCGGTATTATTTATAAGGAAGGCTAATAGCTATCTACGCTTTTACTATAACTACTAAGCCTTAAATATAATTATAAAGAGGGATCGGTATACGCTACTATTAATTATAAAAACGCTAAGGATACTAGCGAAAGTATATTAGTTTACGAAACTTAATATTATTATAGCGTTTTATAAGATTAAAATCGTAGAGGGCTATAAGTTTAAGACGGCTTTTTAAATAAGGTTCGGACTATTTAAGTAGTAAGTATCTTTATTTAGCCTTATAAAAACGCCGGCTACCTTTTAACGCTATATTAACTAAGTACTAAAAGACTACTTTTATAAGTTCGTTATAACGTATATAGATAACGTTTTAATTTACTTATTAAGGTTACTTTGTAACTATTAAGATAAAGTAGTAAAGGTGCTTAAAAGGTTATAAGAGGTAGGCCTTATATTAAACTTAGAAAAAGATAACTTTATAATAAAAAAAGTAAAGTACTTAAGTTTTATTATATAAGCTAAAAGTAAGGTTTAGTATAACTTAAAGAAGATCTAAGCTATTTAAACGTAATTAGCGCTAAGGAATATAAAGGGCGTTAAAAGCTTCCTTAAGTTTGCGAATTACTATTATACTTTTATCCCGCTTTATACTAAGGCCTCGCGGTGCTTAAATAACCTTTATAAAAAGAACGAAACCTTCTTATAAACTAATAAGCACTAAGCCGCGTTTAAGTTTATCTAAAAGGCATTTTATAATACGCTAATATTATAGCTATATAACCTTAAAAAAGAAACGTACTTAAAAGCAAACTACTTTAAGCATATAATAAGTAGTATATTAATATAAGTATGATTAAATAAGATATAATACTTACTAAGTTTCTTCTTAAAATTACTTAATATAGCGGAGTATAACTACCCGATTTATAATAAGGAGTTACTTATAATTATATAATACTTAGACTTTTAAGAGGTAAAGTTATATAATATACTAGCGTTTATAATACTAACGGATTATAAAAATCTAAAGTACTTTATAATTAAAAGAAAGTTAAATAAAAAGTAAAGTAAATAAGTAATAAAGCTTACTTTATATAACTTTATATTAAAATACCGCTTAAGGAGGTTAGCGGTAGTACTTAATGCTTTATCGCGCCGCGATTAAGATAAGCTAAAAAGGGCATTTAACGAAAAGAAGATAGGATATATAGTATAAATAATCTTAAATAGCGCGCGATTAATAGGATATTAAGTCCCCCTTAGCGGTAAGTATATAAACCTCTTATAATAATTAGTATAAAAAGAGCGTATTATCGCAATAATATAAGTAAAGGAAGAAAGCGCGGGGTTAATCGCTTATATAAATAAGGCAGATAACCCCGCACCTTAAGATAAAGGTAGGGCGAATAAAAGCAGAGTTCGGCTAAAACTTAACTTAAACTTAAGCTAAGATATACTTAAGGAATAAACATACCCGGCCTATATATTTAATAAGTAAGAGATATAAAAGCAATAGATAGCAATATTATAAAAGAATAAAGAATACTAAGTAGTATTTTAAGAAATGCGGAATAGCGATTAATCGCTTACTTTAAAATAGTAATTAAAGGTTTAGGTAAGTAAATATATAATTAATATAAGAGGGCGCCTTTACTTTAAGGACTAGCTTTAAGTACTAAGTAAGGCTTAATACTTTAAGGAAAAGGAGGAGAAAGAGCTAAATAAGCTTTAAGTCTTCATCGCTTAGCGGATATATAACTTAATCGCGGTAAGATACTTAAGGCGTAAGGGGACGCTTACGATATTAGCTTAAGAGTTTTTTTAGCTAAGCTAGTTATTAATAGTGCGCTAGCTTATCGCAAACTATAAGCTATATAGTAAAGGGTATATTTAAAAGTAACTTTAAAAAAGACTCCTTTAACTATTACCGCCTTTTATATAGCTATTTATATACTTAATAATAGACTTTATAGTTAACTTACCGCTAATAAGAACTAAAGGCTCTTAAAACCTTTAAGTAATAATAAATAGGTTAATAAAAGCAATAACTTTAAAAGCGATACTAATAATAAAAGTAGTAGTATATACTATTAAGTTCTTATAATCTTACTTTTACTTTTATAAAATACTAAAGTTTATAATCTTAAATTAAGGGATAAACTAAATAAGGTAATTTTAGTAGGAATTCTACTTATAAACTAAGGTTTAAAGGAAACTAAGTTTAGCTTACTACTTATAGATTAATAAAGCAATAAAGCGCGCGAACTAAGAAGTATAAGTATACCTCCGCGTATATATTTACTATAAGTAAGACGATTAAAGGGTATAGCTACCTTATACTTAAGCGGCGCTTAATCATTAAGTAGTATTAATAATAAGTATAAGCCTTTTATTTATAATATATTAATATAATATTAAGCTAATTTAAATTATATAAAAAGAGGGACCGCTTATACTAAATAAAAAAAGCGTATAAAGCCTTATATAAAAAATAAAAAAGGTCGCCGACTTCCTTTAAATAGCAATCGCGACGTTATAAGTAAGATAAAAAGAAATAGTAAACCGGTTATATATACCAGCGGAAAAACTTTAAGTAAGCAATAAGGTATAGCTATATATTAAGAAGTATATAATAAATAGGCCTTATTAAAAGCCTGACTAACTATATTAAAAGTATACTATAATAAAAGTAGTTAGCCTATATATAGTAAAACTTAATATACTAAGGAGGGTATATAAAAGACTATATATAAAGTTCCTCCGCTATATAGTAAATAACCTCTTACTTAGTGTTAAAGGTTAGAGCAGCAGCGAAATTATAAGGAGATTAGGAGATCACGTAATGTTACGCGATAAAGGAGTCGATGTTATATAAGGTAGGATTTTAGCAGGAAATGATTAATAAAGAATTAAGTGCGTAAGTGCTTGTAGAATCTCTAGCTATTTAGTAGCGGGAGATTCGCCTTTTATAGATAAATATAAGGGAACGGAGTGACATATCCGGACCGGCCTTTAGGAGGTCTTAAAGCCCGAGAAATGTTGATTTCAAAGCATTTAACCCCGTGGCTGGATGTCCCTTCCTTATGCGGCAATTCGTGTTTAAAGTTAGTTGAGGTTAGTGCGGATCCTTGTTTTATCTAGCCACCCCAACCTCCTTAGTTCCGTACATAACGTTATAGATATCGTATAAGGACCGAAGGACCTAGAAAATAACGAGCCGAAGCTAGGCTATCTAATGCGGGTTTTTATATAATTTATATACCCCCCTATGCTTAGCTAATTAGGTAAGGATTAAATAGCTGATTTATTAAAGTAGTAAAATCACTCTCTTATACTTAGCTAAGTAGTTAATAACTATTAGCTACTACTAGTAATTAAGGAAGATAATAAACTAAAGTACGTTATAGAAAAGATTAAGTAAGCTTAATAAAGATAGATTAAAAAGAGGAGATAACGCTAAGTCTTAGTAAAGTAGTATAAGTACGCTAACTTAATATAGTAGCTAATTTATAACTTTTAAGATATAATCGCCTTAAAGGAATTTATAAGACGTATAAGGGCAAGGATTTCCGCTAATTTAGCATATAGATCTTAAGAGACGGCTCCGGCGGCTTTCTCCTAAATAAAAACGAATTCTATTTAGAGTAACTAAGAGGAATAATTCGAAGAGCCTTTTAGCTTACTAAATTATTAATCGTTCTTAGTAACTATATTTTTTATAGATCTTTTCGAGAGGTATTTCGGTATAAAAGTTAATTAAAAAGAGAGGAGGTAAGGAATATTAATCGAAAGAATATTAGTAAAAGAAAATAATAAGAGGGGTTTAAAGAATATAGGGGAAATTATGTTAGAAAGTGCGTTCGTCGTTATAAAGGGAAAGATTTTTATAAGGTATTTTATATTTAATATAGTCCTAAAGATATAGTTGTAAAGACATAAGGTATAGGAAGGAGGAGGAGAGGGGAAAAACAAAGAACCGAGTCCGATAGGATATCGGGAGAATTCCGGGGAAATTACGCTTAGTAAGCGCGACCACGTGGAAAGTAGGAAAGAATTTTGCTAGATTTTGCCGATTACGTAAAAGTCGGAAAAGCGTCGGTAGGGGTCGGGGGTAAGTCCGGCTTAAAGGGAAGCCGGGCTTATAACTAATTAAGGAGCGAATAGGTATAGAAAAGAGTAGGCTTATAGCTACGAGTAAGGGGATTATAGAGATATAAAGAGTATGCGAAAAAGTAAGGAAATAGGTAAAATATATATATATAAGGTTAATGGTTTATCTAAGGTAAAGGGGGGACTAAGGCTTCCTTATATAAATAATTCCTAAGCTATAAGTAACTTAAGTGATTTAGAAAAGAGCCCCTTATTTAGCATAGTTATATATAGTAGACTAATAGCTATTATTAAGTTAATATTATATTTATAAGCCTAGGGATTAATCCCGCAAGGAATACGAGGTAGCGTAGCGACTTAGCACGGATTATATATAGTCTCTATATATACCTCTTCTTAATCTGCTTATATCTTGCCTATATATAGGTGGAATAATATAAGGAAATATGTATAGTATGTTGAATTGTATAGCAGATTTAATGTGTATTTCAGCGTATTTATGTTATATGCTATTTATGCTGTATTTAGCCTATAGGCTGCGGGAGAGTATATTTTACTCTCTTATATAAGGTAGCTTATCCCGATTTAAAGCTTGCCGGTTTTATACTATAGAATAGCAATAGACTTTATTACTAAGCTTTTAGTAGTCTAAGCCGAATAATCCTTATAAAAAGATCTTATAAGGAACTTCTTTAATACTCTATTAACTATAACTAATAAATTCTTAAAAATATATCTCCTTATCTTAAATAATAACTAGTTTATAGCGGAAGACTAAGTATAAGCGTTATATACTAAGCTACTTTATGCTAATTAAGGGATATTAAAGGGGATAATCTTTAATTAAGATATAAAGTTTACCTTAGTATTTTAGCGGACCTTATAGTAAGCCTTTAGATCGAAGCTTTTTATATTTACCGCTTAGTACCTTTAAACTAACGGCTTATTAAAAAGGCGAAATTAAACTATAAAGATCGCGCTATAATCTTTACCGCTAATTTCCTAAACTTATATTAAACCGATACGCCTATTTCTTTTTAGTTTAACCTTAATAATTCCTTCTTTTTCGTAATTTACGCGGCCTTTAATTAGCTTATTATAAGGATATAAATAAATAACGGCTTTTAGTTCTTTAATAACTACTTATACCTATAAAACTAAGAGGTCTTATAAGAAAAAGCTAAGTTAGCTATCGCCTATACTTAAGCCGATATAAAGAATAAATACGATACGAAACACCGCTTATTAAAATTTAAGCCCGGCGATTAAGTCTAGCTATAGCTTAGTAAAGGCTACTATATCGCGGACGGTAGACTAGCAAAGCTTTAAAAAAGACGTACTAAGCCGTTTAAAGTTACCGCTAAAATAAAATAGCTCGTATACTAGCTAAATATAAAAAGGTCTTTTAATATCTATTTACTTATTTTAATAATATAACTACGCTTAGCAGAAGAGCTAGCTATATACTTAAAACTAGTTTAAAATAAAGGGATACTTTACTTAAATAAGTAAGAAGTAAAACGAATCCTATAAAGCCGTATAATAAAAAAAGGCGGCGGAAAGCTAAAGAAAGAGTTCTTTCTAGCTTAAAAAGGCTAGCTAAGTAGCTATAACTTATAAATAGACGAAAAAGCGGTCTTCTTACTAAAATTCGTAAAAGCCTTCGAAAAAGCATAAGAGGGGTTAGCTACTTAAGTAGTTCGGATAAAAGTATAACGCGCGGCCTTTATAACTTAATACGAAACTCTTTAACTAAGAGAATTAAGCGGTTAGGCCTAAGTATAAGACTTAAAAGCTACTATAAGTTATAAGAAACTATAACTTATTATGCTTAAAGTAATTAGTTATTTTAAGAATAATATACCGTTATTTACCTTAAGTAATAAGGCCTTTTTAACTTTATAATATACTTATTTAAATTCTCTCCGCCGCTTACCTTCTCTTGTTTCCTTTCTTCTTTTTATAACTATATTTCCTTTTACCGCGAGCTATAGCCC